>CM035842.1:426100775-426251889 GCA_020510985.1 Pholidichthys leucotaenia | reverse complement strand
CGTTAGGACTGGTGCCCCTTTTACGAGTGCTTTTATTTAATTTAGCGGGTGTAGAAGTGTGGGTTCAACTCCGCCCCCTTTCACACCCACTATTAAATAAAATAAATAATTCCTGTACCTTATGACAAATATTTTTATAGGCACTTCATCCTACGGCTTAATGGTGCCCCGCTGTGAGGCCTCTGTAATTGGGAAACGTATATGCAAAAAGAATTCATTGAAATCATAATTTTTCCTGCAAATATTGATCCACTTTATTCAGGAGCCTGTGTGTTGTTGGGTAGAGGCTGTGTCTCCTCCTGCCTGTGTGTGTCTGCTGTGTTTGTTTACCTAACTTCCCGCTGAGGAGTCTGGTGGCTGATAGCAAAGGGGGGGGTCACTTTAGTGGGATTCACCCACTAAAGTCAACAGTTTTTGATGCATGCAAAGTTTAAGCAGTATTATTATATGCTGGATTAAGAAACATAGAGGCCCAGAGTGACAGAAACGCGAAGAAAACCGTCCTGTCTCTCGCCAGTTTAACCTTTCGGCGATTATCCCGAAAGGAGTAATTAAACTGGCCAGTTCTGTAATTTAATTACCCAAGCGTGGTGACGTCAGATTAAGCTGGACGCGGTTTGATCTGGTCACTGAATAAACCGCTGGGGAAAATAGCGCTAAAACTATACCCGGAATTAAAGGGGTAACATTATTTGTGAAAGTTGGAGATTAAACTCTCATTTTGAAAAGCAAGGCGTGGCGTTGTCGCTGAGACTCGCGCCCGCATCACGTGTCACGTGAACGCGCACAGTCGCGCGCGTGACCGAAAGGCGTGCACAAAAAACTGCGCATGAGCAGAGTAAGCGTGCAGACGCCATTTTGAAGGCGCTAAGAGGGAGTCTCTCTAGCCGCCATTTTGAGTGAGACCGGTAGACCCGCCCAGAGCGACATCACCAGTGTCTCCTCCCCCTGGGAGGGCAGAGACAACTGCCTCCATCGTGTGGTCAACTATAGGAGTTGCATTTCTTGCATGAATGCACACTCGGATTAAAGCAGAGCAAATCTATTAAGCTGATTTATAATCAAACAGAGCTTCCAAATTGACTTTAAATCAATCCGAATTATCCGGAACAACCTAAATTTAAACCCAAATCAAAGTTTTATCCCAAGAACCAAAAGGAAAAGGAAACTTGTGGGTTTGAAGTTTGTTCTCATTGGTGGAAGAGCTTTTGACTGCATATATACACAGTGAAAGAGCATAGAAGCATAGACTTTGTATTTACTCACATATGTTAACCACATATTTTAATTTTTTTAGTTAAAAGCATATATTCACACATCTCACGCTAAAAGTCTGCAAACTTTTAAGCTATATATATGTGTTTTGTTTTTAAAGATCACTTTGTGCAATTTCTTTCACAGGAAGCCATTCAACTTAGGGACTCAAATAAAT
The DNA here is from genome assembly GCA_020510985.1 of Pholidichthys leucotaenia. NCBI lineage: Eukaryota > Metazoa > Chordata > Actinopteri > Cichliformes > Pholidichthyidae > Pholidichthys > Pholidichthys leucotaenia. Next base: position 426,250,457 of record CM035842.1, on the reverse strand, counting down.
GACAATGTTCATTTAAAATCAAGTTAATGTTAATCCTGTGCATGTTGGTAAAGGATTTAGTGATTTACTAAATATTTAACCAAAATTCTCCAAAATTAGGAAACCACATCCAGCAATTAACACTTGAAAGCTTTAGCTTATTTACAGTCAGTGTTGCTTTTGATTCATGTTTCCTCCCCAGGAGAAGGGAAACATTTAACCAACTCACTATTTCTCACCAGGATTTAAAATAAGTCAAAAGGTGAAAACTTTGACTAGTCTGTAAAACATTTTAATTTTTCTCCTCTTTTTAAATAATCATTAACTTTAATCCTAAGGAAGCCTTAGTGACAATACACAAAGACAGTTCTTCTCCTAACTTGTAAATATTAAAACATTGAAAGGCTTTAAATGAAGATAAGCTTTAACAAATAGAACAAAGCCAGTTCTAACTTTAAAACAAAGTGAAGACTTATACTGTAACCCTAAAGCCTTAAAGCATTTAACCTTTTCTATTTTTGTTGCTTTCTTTTTCTTTTTTAAATAAAATCATTACTTTCAAGTGAGATTCAACAAAAAATTCATAACCTAGTTGAGGACTATTCCAAAACTACACTTTGATAATGAACTGAAAGAAGTCAATCAACACAATTTTTTTTGTTTTTTTTTCTGCTTTGTCTTGTGAAATACAAATCAAAATACAGTGTCACCAAATAAAACTAAACACCTATTCCACATTTCTAAAGAATTCCAAAATATTTGCTTTCCTTCTTACAAGCCTGGAAGTTGAAACAAACTCCAAAAGGAAGCTTGTAATTACCCTCACTGTAAAACGACACTCAAGGTTAACTCTTGACGCACAACTTTAGCTATAATCAACGAATTGATTTCAAGCTAAGCGTTACACAAACGGTCAAACATGTCGAATCCACTTGACGAATTAAATGACCTTCAAGCAATATTGGAAGAGTTGGCTTCCGACCTTATACCCGGTTTCTCCAAACAAGTTCGGGATACTCTACCAAAAGATTTGAAGCAAATCACGGAAAAACTTTCGGATGAATGCGAAGCTAACCCACCGAAAGCAAAGGAAATCCCCGGTGTGTTAGGAAAGTTTGCACTAGCAATAGTTGCAAGGCTAAAACGAGCTGAAACCCAAGTACTCTATGCCGAAAAGGAACTGGTGAAACGACAAACAACCATCCTTTCTCTTCAGGAAGAGAACAAATCCCTTGTGAAAAAGCAGGAACAAGCTCGCATAGAGAAAACAGACACCCAAGCTACGCTCGATCAGACGTTGCTAAATCTGGAACAAGCAGAGGAAGAAAAGCAACGACTAGAAGACAACAATACCTCACTTCAGCAAGAAAACGAGGAATTGAAAACCGCCCTGCTTTACAAAGAGAATCAACTCAAGGAAGTTGAAGGTCAATTGGACGAAACAAGCTCCGATTATGGGAAATGCAAACTGCTCCTACGAGAAGCACAACAAGGTCTTCAGGACGTCCAAGAAGAGCTGGAAGACCACCGCAAACAAAGGGATCTGAGGTCAGGATCCATGAACAGGCCGGTTCCCTCGACAAAGGGGGGCATCCCCTCCTGGGATGGGGACTCCCCCGGCTCACACTCACCTGACCCGTTCAGACCTGAACGGCAACGTGAAAGACGTGTGCAAATTCCATCCGATGGAGATCTCAATAAGATCGCTCGCCACGTCACGAAATTTGACCCCTCAACCAGTGGGTCACCTGATACCAGGGCTTATTTGCAAGACATCGACTACTACTTGCGTAAATACCCTGATGCTACTATTGATGACCGCATTTATTTGATCAAGTTGACATCCAACAGGTCGGTATCAAAATTTATAGATCGCAACCATTTGACATCAAGATGAACCACCGGAAACTCTATGAAGCCATCGAAAGAGAGTTTTCCGACGACTGCTTACAGTCAGGGCTAGCGACAGCCCTAGCTGTGAAACAGGGTCGCTTAGAGCCCCCACAGGCATACTACCAGCGACTCCTGCGCGCATATTTCGGATCTCAAAACACGCCTGAGATGGAAGAAGACCACAATTTCAAGGCTCTGTTCATTCAGAATCTCCATCCCACGATTGGACACCACCTTGGAGTCATGGCTAACCCAAAGACAAACTCGATAAACAAACTAAGAGAGTTCGCACATTATGCATTCCAGAAACAGCGACAAAGCAATCAGAAGCATATCGAGTCTACCGCGGTGTTAGCAGTCAACACCGCATCAGACACCCTGGACCTAGAGGGCGCCCCAAGGCCAGCCCCTGTTCCAGCATCTCGGTCACAAATAAAACGACGACAGTCCTCTAGTCAAGATAAGTCGAGTCATGACCCGGAAAAATTTTTGACACCAAGTTCCAAGACAACATCACCAAAACCTGACTACCGTCGGAGACTAAGCCCACCAGGTAAGTCACGAGAATACGGTACGGATACCCGGGATGACAGATATCGATTTCGAGACTCGCATAATCGCGGGAGGTGGTCACCTCCTTCGTACCGCCGAAAAAACTTCAACAGGGAAGCAAGACCTCCCCCTGGAAAGTTTAACTCCAAACCCTGGGAGAAGAAAGGAAAGCCCATTTTCAGCCAAGAAGACCTGGAGACTCTCCAACGCATACTTGACAAACTGAAGAGGAAAAAGGAGGCGAAAGAGGACAAGAAACCAGATGTCCTAGCCATAAATATTGGGACCACCCCAAACGATCCTTTAGGTTTGCCACAAGTCAACCCTGAGGATTCTCCTACTACAAAGGGGAAGGATACCGAAGACACAACCGAGCATCCTCCACCCGAAACTCAGGAGGAGCTCCAAAATGCAATGCCACCCAGTGCCATTTTGGTAGTCCAGCTACCTGGGAAATCTCACTCGCCCGAAACTGGCGACTCTTTAATCTGCGTTGAACCACCAGTCCAAGAATTTCTGTGTGATTTAACCGAAAGGGGGGTTGCACGGAAATTTTTCCTGTCATTGACCCTGGAAGATGTGATGATGGACGAAGCCCTACTAGATACCGCCGCGGACATCACACTCATGTCGCGTGACCTTTTTGAACACCTACGTGTCACTGCTAATTATGCGCACAAAGACTTGAAACTAAGACCTTGCTCTTTAGCTATTCAACCTTATGCACCCTCAAACACGACTGTGCCACACATGTCATTGATACAAATCTCCATTGGGCCCATGACCTTGATCCACCCGGTCTATGTGTCCAATTTCAACTCAATTCCATTGCTGATAGGCAAGGATCTACTTAATCGCTTTGAGCCTCTGATAGACTTCAAGAATCTCAAGCTATGGGCTCAAGTTTGACAACCTCTTCCAACCACTCTACCTGAAGCAACTGGATCACAGTGTTACACTCTTGACACCTTGGATGTTCCAGGAGTCAACCCACTCGCACTGCTGACCCAACAAAGTTTGACGGAAAGTGACCTTGGGGACCAAGCTGAAACAGACACCCCTTTTCAGGTCACCACATCTGACAACCCAACCTCAAATGAACACAGTTCATTTCTTTGCACCCTGAAACCAGGGGCAGTCGATGAAGAGTACTGCCCCCAAGTGGTCAAAGGACTAGCTATCCAAAGCTCCCACGTAGAAGATGTGGTACTGGCTCTCTGGGCTGATAAATCTGCAATCAGCCAGACACTTTTCGACTCTCTACACGAGAAATACCCTGACCTTATGGTCACTAACAAGTCTTTTCATTTCCCTGCTGGGACCAAATAGAACAAAACATTGGTCGCCAGAAGGATCTGCGCCCTCCACCTTCAGTGGAACCACAGACTGCTAACACATCCCTTCTTGGTCGTTCCCGACCTGCCACATGCAGCTTACATCGGCAGTGATCTTCTTGTGAGACTTGGAACCCAGGTTGATACCATAAACAATGTCTTATGGTCTCTCACCTCAGTTCGAGACTCTCACTCTAAACCAGATCTTGACACTCTAAAGTCAGGCCAGACCATCCCTGAAGCCTGCCAGGTACTGAACACTCAACATTGTCTCATACCTGCTAATGTCACGTGCTACCCGGTCCAACTATGCATTCAAACAGGACAGAAACTTATGCATCCACAAGCATTTTTCCAACCGGCTCCTCTGCTTGACAATCTAGGCTTAACTCTGGAGGCCATGCCCCTTCTAAGCCTAGAATACAGAACCACCACATTACCGGTTAACAATCCCACGGCAGAGACCATCGTCCTGCCCAAGGCCACGCCTCTTGGCTGGCTCAACACCACAGATTTCCACGATTTTGAACTGACTGTTCCTGTGCTAGGCGGCCTCCCTGATTCTCTTTGGGCCGACTCTCTTGAACCTACAGTCATTTACACTAGGCCTTCTAAGGCCATCGCTCTTGTGTCAATACCAACCCCTGACAAAGAGTCAGTGGGACGAATCGACTTGACTAACAATGACCAAATGCTTGTCCAAGCCATTGAACTCCTTCCATCGGAGTCCGATCAGCAAACCAATGACAATCCCAGCGATGCTCCGCCGAAAACAGTCCTCACTATCGCTGAAGAGATTGCACAGGTAGTAGCTGATGCTGATGCCCTAACCTCTGACGAAGAACGTGAAAAACTTCACCAAGTTCTTCTTAAGTATGAACAATCCTTCTCCAAAGACTCCTTGGACTGTGGACTGACCACAATCCACTCAGTACGTATTCCTACACCACCTGACGCCCCTCCAACCTACGTCAGGCAGTACAAGATTCCCTTGGCCTCGTACGGCCCAGTACAAGAAATAATCGATGATTTACTGGACCGTGGCATAATCAGGCCATGCAACAGTACCTACTCGGCTCCCTTATGGCCTGTCCTAAAGCCCAATGGTAAGTGGAGACTCACCATTGATTACAGGAAATTGAACACTCAAGTTCCTCTCTCTAGGTGGCCTATGACTCAACTGGAGCAAGAACTCCCTAGAGTCAAAGATGCCAAATACTTTTCAACACTGGACATTTCTTCTGGTTTTTGGACTATTCCTGTCCAAGCTGAAGACCAACACAAACTGGCCTTCATGTTCGCGAATCGCCAATACACATTCACCCGATGCCCTTTCGGTTATGCCAACTCTCCTGCAGAGTTCAACATTTTCTTGAACAAAGCATGTCCAGACTCCCGAGACAGAGGTAACCTCATCTATGTTGACGACATTCTCATTCGGAGTCCAACTCTGGACACCCACCTCACTGAAATTGACCATGTCCTTGGCCAGCTCACGCGAGCTGGAGCCAAAATTTCTCTCTCCAAATGCCAATGGTGCAAAACCAAAGTCAACTATGTCGGTCTCTTGGTAGGATCCAAAGGGGTACTACCACAAACGGCACGAATTCAAGGTGTGTTAAACATCAAAGCCCCTACCAACATCTCCGAACTCCGGAGCTTCCTAGGGGTATGCAATTACTCATGTCAGTTCATGGAGGATTATGCAGACTTGGCAAAACCCCTTACAGACCTCCTACGAAAGGACACCCCTTTCATTTGGTCTGAGGCTCAAGAACAGGCTATGCTAGCGTTGAAGCAAAAGTTATGCACAGCACCATGTTTGGCCTATCCCAACTGCGACCAGCCATTCTTCTTACAAGTGGGATTCTCTGCCAAACTGCTTAAGTGCTGGATTATACCAAATCTACAACCACGACAAACGAGTCGTGGCCTATGCCAGCAAAACCCTCTCTGGTCCAGAACTGAAATACTCGGACTGTGAAAAAGCCCTTGTGGCCACTGTATGGGCAGTCAAACATTTCTCCAACTATGTAGGAGGCCAGAGAATCACAGTTGAGACTCACCACCAACCAGTGGTCTTCCTTAACAGTCAACGCATCAGAGAAGGTGTTGTAACAAATGCCAGAATAGCCTCCTGGTTGATGGCTCTACAAAGCTTTGACGTGGAGGTCTGCTACGCACAAAAGTTGAGAAGCCCTCTCGGCACAGACTTGGCTGCCTGCCAACGGTGCTCTGAGGACACTCCAGGACCATCCATTCATGCAGAGCCACCTACAGTCACTGAAGACCCAAACCATCACTACTTTGACCAGAACATCTGTCAAGATATGGTCACCGCCTATGTCGATGGTTGTTCTTTTCACCATGAAACTCACATTCGTGCTGGTGTGGGTGTGGCATGGCTGAACAATCAGCCTTGTGAACCCCACAACTATCAACTGGGTTCCCAATCATCTCAGTATGCGGAAATCGCAGGTGTGCTCATTACACTGCAACTTGCTGTAGACCATGGCATTCGCACATTGGTCATCTGCACTGACTCCAACTATGCACGCCTCAGTTTCACTTGTCATTTAGCACTCTGGAAGGCCAAAGGTTTTGTAACCTCCAACCGCAAACCGGTTAAACATCAAGACCTTTTCAAGGCATGTGATCACCTGGTCACCTCCAACAACCCCCAGGTGTACTGGAAAAAGGTCAGAGGTCACTCGCGCACACCAGGTCAGGACAAAGAATGGAATGACCTTGTGGACTCACTTGCAAAACAAGGAGCTATACAAGGCACACCCTGGTCCTTTGATTCTGCTCAGGTGCCGACTTCACAGTCCCACCCACCCACCCCTACAGTCTGCGCAGTCACTAGGGCCCAGACTAACAGGTCCCAAGACACGACACAAATCACAGGTCCCCTTGCGGTTGACCCTGTTTTCACTGACGCTGACCTTATCTCTCTTCAAAACCTTGACCCTGCGGTCCATAAAATGATACAATACATCTCAGATCCTACACTTAATGCACCATCCGACTCGGATCTCGCTGGCACTCAAGACTTAAAGCCACTTTTTGCCGCACGATCATCCTTGCAGCTGCGAAATGGCATTCTAGTTCATGTTTCCGATGAACTCCCTACGCCTGCGCTTGTGGTCCCTCGTAACCAGAGGGGGGTGATGATTGTTCATGCCCATGATCTCCCAACTGCAGGACACAAAGGCATCAAAGCGACGTACAACGCGCTCAAACAAGTGGCATATTGGCCATACATGCGAAAGGATGTAGCCAACTACATCAAGGGATGTCTCGTATGTTGCCAGTTTCAACCAACCAACCCGATGCATCGAGCACCCCTACAGAAAAGAGGCATTTCATTCCCATGGTCTGACCTCCAAATTGACTGGGTAGGTCCCCTTCCACGGTCAGCCAGAGGAAACAAATACTTCGTCACAGTCACATGTGCTTTCACCAAATGGGTCGAGTGCCTGCCTGCTCCTAATGACACAGCAGAAATCACGGCCTACTTGTTGATGAACCACGTATTCTCTAGGTTTGGTCTGCCAAGCCGAATCAACTCTGACCGCGGCACTCATTTCACCGCCGAAGTCATGCGACAACTGTGGGAAACCTTGGGAGTTAAAGCTAACTTCCATATTAGCCACCACCCACAATCCTCCGGACAGGTTGAAAGAACCCACCGAACTGTGATCAACATACTGAAGAAGTATGTTTCACCACACCAAAAAGACTGGGATGTAAAACTCCCGCTGGTCTTAATGGCCATCCAAGCCACACCCCATGAAGCTACGGGGGTGTCACCTTTTGAAATGATGACAGGCCGGCAATTGACTTTGCCCCTGCATTTACTCTACCAACCTGGAGAAGCCAGTGTTGCTACAGCTTACACTACTCACCAGTACATGACTGACCTGACCAAACATCTCCGACAGACTTTTGCCTTTGCCCAAAAACATCTGGACCGATCAGCTGAAGGACGCAAAGCCTACTACGATCAGAAAGCCTCACATGACGAACTCCAAGTGGGAGACAAGGTTTTCTATTATGCTTTCATTCCTCAGACAGGACAGACCAACACACGAGCAGGAAAACTCGCTCGGAAGTTCCTCCCCAGGTGGACAGGTCCACACACGATCACAGATAAACTCTCTCCGGTCGTTTACCAAATCAAAATAAGCAAAGGTCGCCCAGGACCCCATCTCCAAATGGGTCCATCGTAATCAAATCAAAGCTTACAAAAACCCCATGGGACTTGTTGGGGACAACACTGTTCCATTAAGTCAGTAAACAAACCCAAAATCTTGTTTGCGCCCAATAGATAACTGTTAGCTGACGATCAGCCTCAGACATTCTCGGTCGCATTTCTCTTCCTCAATCAGGTAACTGCATTAAACCTTCAAAAGGAGAAAGTTAACCCAAACTAACTAACTTCCTTAAAATCTAACCTTAAAAGACCCCGCAAAATTTCATTCAGTATCATCAAGTTACTATTTTCAAAGTAGTACAAACAAAATCAACAACATCACTAGCTTAAGTCAATAATCACAAAACCCTCTAAGGTGATAAACACTAATAGCTTAGAGCTCAGTCTCTAACAAAGTTGTTCCACCTCTAAGAATAACTTCCACCTATCACTCAGGTACCTCAAGAAAAGGAAAACCAACAAGAGGCTCAAAATTATATTACCCATCTCTATGTGTCTTGCTAGGATGATGGCCTTCCTGCTGTTTGGTGTAATCCTCTGCCTAACCCTCGCATCTACCTCCACTGACCTTTTGAGCGAGGGTCCCGAGTCTGGAATCGCCCTGATTGACCAACCCGGACTTCTGATTACGGAATGTCAAATCCACACCTGAAAGATCTTTGCGTGGTTTGATCCTGCCACTGTGGTCATACAAAACCGTCCGCTAAACTCAGGGTTGCTCTCTTGGGCCGGGCAACGCTGGATCAAGCAAGCTATAGACCATGCGGAAGCCGATATCACCCACATTCTGGAGCAGCTTGGGAAGTTTACCATTACCCAGTTCAATTTAACTGCGCCCAAAGCCAGAAACAGATGAGCTCTAGGTGGATTCTTAACAGCTGCCTCAGCCTTAGGATCGCTTTTTAGCTTGGGTACATCTGCCGTCAATTCAGTCAATATCAATACCCTAAAACGCCAAGTAGGAGAGCTACAAACTGAACTCCCTCGGATTCAGGCCCAACTGAAGGTCCAGAAAACAAGCTTACAAGCTGTCCGCACCACCTTACAAGGTACGGTGGTGGTTGTGAACACTCATGCTCAAGCTTTGGTCAAGCTCAACAAGTTGATGCAGTCGATGGCCTCTGCACTTCAGGTTGATTTTGCCCAAACACAGCTAGTGTCCACATTACTGTCAGATGTGATTAGGGACATCAGCTCCTCCGTCGACGCCTTGGCAATGGGCAGAATTCCACCCTACCTCGTTCCCATGTCGTTGGTTACCGACTTGCTTGCTACAGCCACTCAGAGAACCGTCATACCACTCCAAGCCCATTTAGCTTTTACCTTGGGCAACGCCATTCCCATTTACGTTGACCCTGAAAAACACCAGATGGCTTTCATTGTCAACCTACCTATGATCACCTACGACAGCATCTACCGGTTGAAAGGGGTTGTCAATGTTGGGATTTGGAAGCAGGACACTCATGTCAAGATCAAAACTCCCTCAGTGGTGGCATATCACGACAACAGCCCTGGCCTTTACTTGGTCCCGAACCTACGTATGTGCACGCTCACCAGGGATGTCCACTGGTGAGCGTGCACCAGTGGACATCCCTGGTGAGCCTAGTAAACTCATCCCTCATGAGCCAGTTGCCCTAGTAAACCCTTTCTTAGAGATAATACCGGAGGTATATGTGGGATCCAAGCATCCTCTCAGAACATGACTTGCCCCACCATCCTCACCCCACGATCTCAAGTAACCACCACACAGGCCCACATCGTTGGAAACCGGTGGCTTGTTAACACCCCAGTGCAATCCGCCACTGTCACCTACGACCAACATGACACGTTTTCTCAGATTACACTCCCCTCCAACACCTTTTGGGTTCAAGTTCCCAAAGGCTCACTCTTCCATGTTGGCGATTTGGCCCTGTATCACCTCAGCACTGACCAATACAACGGCAGTGTCAATGTGTCCGATTTCTTTTCTAAGCAAGTGCTAAAGCTCAGCTCTGAGATCGTGGATAAAGTCACTCTTGAAGGCTCTCAAGTCGTTGACTTAGTTTCAATGGGGAATGAGCTCCAGATCCTTGAGCCAGACCCTAAACCACTACCCCATCCCAGTTCACACTCCTGGTCTGCACCAGATAGAGTACTCATGTGCCTGGTCATTTTTGGGTACCTCCTGACGTTTACCGCAGCCGGTACTTACTTTTGGCAAATTAGAGTATTCAACGATCGACTCAGCCACTTGGCTACGAATACTAAGCGTAGTTTCAAACGCCAAGACCTAGACCCGAGTCCCAACATTGAGAACCTATTTTCTGGAAAGGAGATTCTTGGGCTAGAAGAACGACCCGTCCAAGTTGCAGAAGTGGAAACATAAGCAGATCTGCCAAATAAACAAATTCAATTCGAACCTCCTTGAATTAACTCAATATTGCTTAACCTAAACATCTACCTCAGATAAGCAATACATTTTTGTTTGCATTCTTTGTTTTGACTTTTATTTTTCTTTATTTTTAGAATTTTTGAAGTTATACGCATGCTTATATACAAACCTATATTTTTATATATAGCTCTTGGACTCCATTTTGATTTTTGTACCCATTCAAACTATTTTCTTTTTTTTAAACAACTATGATAGCTATTTCATCGTGAACCAAAATTCCTACCTCAGGTATGTAAGACTACGCACCTATTTTTGTAGCTAGAATTTTTGAGTCATTTCAAGACCTATGCCTTAGCGTACTACTCCAAGCCAATTTTATAATCTACATTTGTCCATATTGAAATTATTTTTGGAAATTCATGGAAGTCCTTCCAGTAAACCAAAGTCAAAGATCTGTACTTAGTATTAGATACTGTTTGCATGCTAGTGTGTATGGACATCACACAAATCTTTTAACCAAGTATTTAGGTCAAGTGTTGCCAAGGAGACGAAGCTGCCATGGGTGTGTACCGACGCTGACCGATGCTCACCATCGCTACAAAGGGGGGAACTGTAGCATCATCGTCTCCTCAAAACCGGGACAGAAGATCACTTCTCTCCAGTTTACAGGAATTTCATTTTATTCATTACACAGGAATATCACCTTTCTGCCTTCTCAGGAATATCACTGGCTTTTATGTCGACTCATGCAGGCTTCTTCCAGGCCTGACTAAAGATGCTTGCTTTCCCAGGACCCCAATGTAAACAGTTGCCGCTTGCAGATATTGTAAGGATCAGAGTTTGCTTTTAAAGGCTCAAAGGAACATAAAACTCAGGAGACCAGACCTCTCAACATGAACACTGCATTTGATAACGTACCTTTTCACAGGAAACCAATGTTTTTAAAAGAGTCATAAACCACTTAATCTGACGGTTTTATAGCCTATGCTGTCCAGGTACCTTCGCCAGATACTAAAGGAAATCATCTACAGCTCAACAGTACCTCCTAGCGGATACCTACGGAATGTGTTTTCAGTACGTAGGATGACTTTTAATTTGTTCTAAATATTAAGTTTCTTTCAGCTTATCCTCTGGATCCTAAGGACACTGAAAATCATCCCTCTTATCACCAACCATGGTTTGCTGCATGTTCTGCTGTTCTAATCTTGATCTAAATGTGAATGCATGTATTATAATTATGTATAAGGAATGTTATACCCATGAGTGTTATTGGGGTAATGGTATAAATGCATGATCACCATATATTAGCCAAGTCATTTAATTTAGTTAGATTTTATATTGAGCATTTATCTCATAAGAACTGAGTGTTGATTTTCCCTCTGAAATTTCATGGGATGGTGTCTTCATTTGATTGGCTGCTCTCAAACAAAGAAGTGTTCTCACATTGGATAGCAGCCATTTCAAACTGCTTCTGAAAAAGCCGATTGGTCAGTCTTGCGACTACATCATCAGTTTTACGACCCGGCGAGGTAACTTTAAAAGAGAGGAGTTAGATTTGAGTTTAGTTAAGAGAAAAGAAAAGTGAGAGATCAGCAGAGTTGGAGAGTTAGAAAAAGAGATCATCACAGTAGAAGAAGGGAACAGGCAGGAAGATTAGAACAGCAAAGCGGTAATAGAATTAAGAATTAGAAACACAGAAAGAAGAAAGAAAGAGATTTTGAGAAAGATTAGGAACTAAATTAAGATTAAAGAAGCAGAATAGTAATCTAGATCTCAGAAGAAGATTCTATTCCACCGTTTCAAGGCCCTGTGAAGTTTTATTTTATTCTCTGTGTGTTTGTCAAGTCTTTTCTTATATTCTGGAAACTGAGGAGGAACCATTTTTCTTTAGAGCTCGTCCCTTTTTAGAGAATCAAATTCTCAAACTTTTTTCTTCACCTCAGAAGCCATTCTTATCCTAGTAAATGTTTTTCTAACACTTTTTTTTATGACTTTTCACGCCATTAAAGTGGACCTTTAATTTGCCTAGTTTAAAGTGAACAGAGACTGAGAAGATTTTTCTTCAGTTTTCGGGTCGATCCCACTACAAGAGACCCCAAATTTGGACTCTTTTTCAAAGGACTTTTCACGCCGCTCTGTGACAGACCACCCACTGCTGCCATTGTCTGGAGAGCCCCCAGCTGAGTTTACACTTCCACGGCTGTGAGGAGGCTTCTTGCAGCCGCTTCCTCCCGACGTCCTAACTTCAAAACCCAGCGGTACCGACCTGCGGAACTTGGACCAACGGCCGTTGTGTGAGTGAGACTCTTATTTCTCCTATTTCCTGGGTTAAAACGTGATGTCCTAACAATTAAATTACAATTGAATATGGCCCGTATTTCAGGGCTCAATTAGTCTGTCAGCCGCAGGATAGAGCTGTAAACTGAAGCAAAACTCTTAGTCATTTTAAAGTAACTGCCCTTAAATTTTGTAGATTAATTCAGGAGTCATTTTTAGATAATTAGCTTATGAATTTTCCCCATAAAATTGCGATGTTTTGTTAAAACATTCCAGCCTCATTTACCGTTGAAACATAAGTCTAGTTTCTCCTTGGTTCTGCAGAGGTGTAAAGCTGGATTTTATGTTCAGGAACCCAATATCAGTTGATGTGATATATTACGCTGTTATCATCTGAATCTGTTTATTCATCATTTGAACGCCATGCCATGTAACCTGAATGATTTTAATAAAGAGTGAATGAGAGCAGTTGAAAGTCCTTTCACATATTCGTCAGCCTCCGTCGGTCTATTATTACCATGGAAGAGAATCCTAAACGTCTACTCTGCTGGAACAGCACCGCCTGTGGCTGAACAGGCCGATGCGCGAATGGCAGTCCCTGTCACACAGGTCGCACTTGTGGGTGGTCTCCGTGCTGCTGGGTCTGTGGCGGTTCTTCCTGCGGGTCCTTTTTTCATCTGCAGCAGCAGTCAGTCTCTCTTCATCCGCCTTGAGCTGTCTGGTCAGGGTGCCTCTCCATTTGGAGCGGTCTGTTGCAAGGTCCTCCCAGCGCTCTGTGTTGATCTCCAGGGCCTTCATGTCTCTCTTGCAGACGTCTCTAAAACGCAGCTGTGGGCGGCCAACGTCTCTCCTGCCAGTTGCCAGTTCTCCATAGAGGACGTCTTTGGGGATTCTGCCATCCTCCATATGGTGAACGTGGCCTATCCAGCGGAGCCTGCGCTGTCTGAGTAGAGTGAACATGGAGGGAAGGCCGGCGCGGGACAGAACTTCTGTGTTGGGCACTTTGTCCTGCCAGGATATGTCCAGGATGTGGCGAATGCAGCGCAGGTGGAAGGAGTTCAGTCTCTTTTCCTGCCGGGCGTATGTTGTCCACGTCTCACTCCCATAGAGCAGTGTGCTGATGACGCAGGCGTTGTACACTGCCATCTTCGGCTTGACAGAGAGTTTGGGATTCTCCCACACTCGTGTGGTGAGGCGAGCGAGTGTGAAGGCTGATTTTCCAATCCTCTTGTTGATCTCTGTATCAAGGGAGAGGTTGTTGCTGATCGTGGACCCCAGGTACGTGAACTGATTCACGACCTCCAGCTTGTAGTCGTCAATGGTGATGGTTGGTGGTGCTTCCGTGCCTTGCGCCAAGACGTTAGTCTTCTTCAGGCTGATGGTAAGCCCGAAGTCCTTGCATGCCTGGGAGAAGCGGTCCATAAGGGTCTGAAGCTCCTGCTGTGTGTGGGTTGTGACTGCAGCGTCGTCTGCGAACAGCATGTCTCTGATTAGAGCCTTGCGTACTTTGGTTCTGGCTTTCAGGCAGGCGAGGTTGAAAAGCCTGCCATCAGATCTGTTGCTGTGCTGAAGGCATGCCTCAGGAGCATAGCAAAGAAAATCCCAAAGAGGGTTGGCGCAAGTACACAGCCCTGTTTCACTCCGCTGCGTATGTTGGAAGGCTCTGAGACGTTGCCATCGTGCTGCACTATCCCCTGCATGTTGGTGTGAAACGATTCAATGAGGCTTTGCAACTTTGGTGGGCATCCTATCTTTGGCAGGATCTTGAAAAGGCCCTCTCTGCTGACCAGATCGAATGCTTTGGTGAGGTCGATGAAGGCAACGTACAGGGGCATGTTCTGTTCTCTGCATTTCTCCTGGAGTTGGCGGATGGAGAATATCATGTCTACCGTCGATCGCTCTGCGCGGAAGCCACACTGAGACTCGGGGTAGACACGTTCGGCAAGCTTCTGTAGACGAACGAGAACAACTCGTGCGTAGACTTTGCCAACAACGCTGAGGAGGGAGATGCCCCTGTAGTTGTTGCACTCGCTTCTCTCCCCTTTGTTTTTGTAGAGGGTGATGATCTTGGCGTCCCTCATGTCCTGTGGTACGTCACCTTCCTTCCAACACTGGCAGAGGACGTCATGCAATGGCAGCAGTAGGACGGTCTTGCAGTGCTTGATCAGGTCGGGGGGTATGCCGTCATTGCCGGGTGCCTTGCCAGCGGCCAAGCTATCAATGGCCTTGCTGAGTTCATCGATGGTTGGCTCGGCAACAAGTTCGTCCATGGATGGCAGGCAGTCGATGGCATCAAGGGCTGACGGTGTCACGGTGTTCTGTCTGGAGTAGAGGTCGGAGTAGTGTTCCACCCATCTCTCCATCTGCTTGTTCTTTTCTGTGATCATCTCCCCAGTGGAGGATTTGAGGGGGGCCGTCTTGCTCTGAGCCGGACCAAGTGCTTTCTTGATGCCATTGTACATACCATGGATGTTCCCTGTTATGGCAGCGGTTTGAATGTCTTGGCTGAGCTGAGTCCAGTACTCGTTGGCACAGCGCCGAGCAGTCTGCTGAACTTTGCTTCTCGCAGCCCTGAGAATCTGGAGATTCTTCTCATTTGGGTACTTTTTGTACTCAGCAAGTGCTGAGCGCTTGGCTTCAATGACGGGGGTCATCTCGGTCAACTTGGCATCAAACCAGTCCTGTGACTTCGAGGTCTTCCTCCCAAAGGTAGTCAAGGCTGTGCGGTGGATGGTGTTTCGCAGCTCTTCCCACTTCTGTTTTGCAGATTTTCCTACTTGTGGTACATCAAGTTCCTTCTCAAAGGTGGAGGCAAACTGCTCAACAAGTTCTGGTTGAGCCATCTTGCTGGTGTCAATCCGTGCCTTTCCAGGTGAGTTCTAGCATGATGGAATTTCTTCAGCTGCAGCTTGACCTTGCAACACACCAATGAATGGCCTGTGTCCCAATCTGCACTCTGGAACGAACGGGTGATTAGCACGTTCTTCAGTGAGGTGCGCCTGGTCAGGATCAAGTCCAGCTGGTGCCAGTGCTTTGAGCGTGGATGTTGCCAGGAAACCTTGTGTTGGGGCTTGGTCTTGAAGAACGAGTTTGTGATGCACAGATCGTGATATGTGCAGAACTCGAGCAGCCACTGTCCGTTGTCATTCATTCTGCCCACGCCAAAAGGTCCAAGACAGGAGGGCCAGGAGTCGTGGTCAGCACCCACTCTGGCATTGAAGTCTCCAAGGAGAATGAGTTGTTCAGAGTTGGGGACGATCCTGACAGTTTTTGCGAGATTCTCGTAGAACTCGTCTTTTGCCTCTGGTGTGGCTGTCAGTGTTGGGGCATACACACTGACGAGGGTGACTGGGCCTTGAGTGGTGTTCAGGCGGAGGGTGAGGAGTCGTGCAGAGCCAGTGCTGCTCGGTTCCACCATCTTCAGCAAGGTGTTCTTCACTGCAAAGCCCACTCCGTGTTCCCTGTGTTCGTCACTGCCCTTTCCCTGCCAGTAGAACGTGTAGTCCTTCTCTCTCAGTGTGCCTGCATCAGCCAACCGTGTTTCCTGGAGAGTGGCGATATCCACTCCCAGTCTCTTCAGCTCATTATTGATGATGGCAGTCTTCCTGGTGTCGTTGATGTCCTTGAGGTTAGTAGCGAGTCCTGTCATCATAGTACGGACGTTCCAAGTTCCCAGTTTTAGAGTTGGTCTCTTTTGTTTTATTGTCTTGCCTGGTGTGAAAGTTCTCAGCCTGCTGTTCGGACTTCTCCTCATCCCCATGCACCCAATGAGGAAAGCAAGCTGTGGCGGGACAACACCTTATTGGCTGGGGGCTGCCCAGCTTGAGGCGGGCAGTAGCTGTCCAGTGAGATCCGATGATCCCTCCCACCGTCGGGAATAACCCCTGGCGCCGAGCTCTACGCCAATTGAGCGGTGGCTTATAACCGGTAACTGTCATTCCCCGTGTTTTGTCTACGCCAAAGGCGAAGCTGGAGTGTCCTCTCCAGTGATCCAGTGTTCTACCTTCCAGCGTTGGGCGTTGGTAGGATTCAAGCCTGGGCAGGAAGATATGGAGGATAAGATGTTGCCCATGCAGCATGTCCCCCCTTCTCCACGTCACTGATGAATCCAAAGGAACAGCAGGGCTGCTACAGTTTGGCACCAGCGCCGTTGCAGGAGCTGCCAGAACGATGTTGAGCACAACATAGAACTGCTTTAGGGGCTCCAACTCCGGATTTTTCCTCAGGGTTGACTCCCGAAGCCTTTTCCGTGACCGGGTATGCCGCAAGGCAGCGGCGGTTTGAAATCAGGGTTTACCTTCCCCTAGATGGGCTACCTTCCCAGGTTGACGAGCCACCATCTACCCGAAGCATCTGGTTTTAAGTCGCCAGAGATCCGCCCTCGCCCCTTCTCCTATTAGTAAAAGCAGTTCCGCCGGGCTTAGAGACTAAACCACACGGGCAGGCTAGGAGTTGGACTTAGTTGTCAGAGGCTTTTCGAGACGCATGCCATAAGGAGCATTTTATGAGCACTGGGAGCTTAACCCCAGTGCCGCTCCTGGCTATGACAACCTTGGAACCAACCTTGAATCTGTTTATTCATCATTTGAACACCATGCCATGTAACCTGAATGATTTTAATAAAGAGTGAATGAGAGCAGTTGAAAGTGTTTTCCTTTCGCATATACAGGTTTCCTAATCACGGCAGGACAAAAACTCACTGAAACTTTGAGACTGATTCATTAAGTAATTTAAGGTACAAAATTAAATAAAAGTTAATTTTATTGTCCGTTAGGACTGGTGCCCCTTTTACGAGTGCTTTTATTTAATTTAGCGGGTGTAGAAGTGACGGTTCAACTCCGCCCCCTTTCACACCCACTATTAAATAAAATAAATAATTCCTGTACCTTATGACAAATATTTTTATAGGCACTTCATCCTACACATGTCATCAGGAGACACAGCAAAATACAGTTGTGTGTCATCAACATAACTATGGTAATTAATACCATGTCTCCTGATAACATCCTCCGGGGGCAGGATGTACAGATTAAAAAGTATTGGACCTAAAATTGTTATGCATAGAGCTACCAGAGGACTGACCCCCACTGTAGCTTTGACTACTTATGGTAGCTGTGTTGCCTTGGGTCAGATAAAAGGAGATAAGTGCCGCCCCTATAAACCACATCGTGCCCCACATGCTGTGGAAGCGACCAAAAATTGACCCTTGGGGTAAACTTCAAATAATTTTTTAGACTCTGGAAGAACATGCATCCATACTTACCAAAACATTCCTTTCTGTGAGGAAGGACTTGAACCAATTAAGAACAGTATCAGAGAGGTCAACCAGATCCTTTAGAGTAGAATAGGCTTTTGTCATTGTACAGCTATACAGTACAACAAAATTGTGGGTGGTCCACCAGGCTACTATGCAAGAAAGCAAGAGAGAAGAATTTGAATAAAACACAGTTACAGAACACACGATTAAACATATGACTTAAATAAAAATAAAAATAGCCCATAGGTACAGTATATACACAGATATGGTAGTGGCTTCACGGATGGAACTATGTACATAAGACTGTGGAGTACAGAACACAAAATTGAGTAAAATGGCCTAAGGATTATGGAAAATATGCACAGTAGTGATTTAACTGATGGGTCATTATACATACATGAAAGTGCAGAGTGCAAAGACAGGTGAGTTATAGTGATAATTAAAAGATCCTCAGTTATTTGCATGTGAGCGTTCAGAGGGAGGGGAGTTCACAGTTTGGATGGCCCAGGGGAAGAAATTGTTTGTCAGTCTGGAGGTATGGGACCTGATTGAGCAGAACCATTGTCCAGAGGGAATCAGGTCAAACAGGTGGTGGGTGGGATGTGAGGGGTCTCCTGTGATGGCCTTGATCCTTCTGAGACAGGAGAATTTGAAGATGTCTTCCAGGGAGGGCAGAGGGTTTCCAATAATTTTTTGGGCGGTGTTGATGACCCTCTGCACTGCCTTCTTGTTCTCGGCCTTGGAGCTAGGATACCGCACACCCAGGCGGTAGGTGAGAACACTCTCCACTGAGCAGCGATGAAAGGCCAGAAGCAGCTTTTGGTCCAGGTTGTGCTTCTTAAGGACACGCATGAAGTGCAGCCGCTGCTGGAGTTTCTTCACCAGGTCCTTGGTGTTGACAGTCCAGGTCAGAGGAGATATAGGTGCCCACGAATTTGAAGGTGGGGATGTTTTTCATGTGGTCAACATTTATGAGGAGGGGTGGGGTGGTCCTGTCTGTTCTTCCTGAAGTCCAGTATGAGTTCTTTTTTTTTTTTTTCGACATTCAGTTTCAGGTTGTTTTCTTGGCATCACAGCAGCGGATTTTCTACCTCAGCCCTGTTTGCCTTGTCATCATCGTCAGTGATGAGCCCAACCAAGATGATATTGTCTGTATATTTCACAATGACAGTGGGTGGGTGGGTTGGAATACAGTTAAAGGTGTACAGGGAGTACAGTAGAGGGCTGAGTATGCAGCCTTAGGGGAAGCCAGTGCTGAAAGACAGTGTAGAGGAGTGATGGGGGCAAAGTTTGACTATTTGTGGGTGGTTGGTGAGAAGGGTTTTTATCCAGGCACAGGTGGGGGGGGAGATCTGGAGGAGGTGCAGTTTGTTGATCAGGATGTCTGGGATGATGGTGTGCAATGCTGAGCTGTAGACAACAAAGATCATCCTCACATAGCTCCTTGGGTTCTCCAGGCTGCTCAGTGTTCTGTGGAGAGTGGTGGCTCTGGTGTCTTCCGCAGACTGGTTCTCCCTGTAGTCGAACTGGTGGGGGTTGAAGGAGGGGGGAAGACAGTCCCCTATGTGCTGGGACACCAGTCGCTCAAAACACTACATGACTACAGACATGAGTGCTATGGGTCTTAGTCATTCAGGCTGTCAATTGCGGACTTTTGGGGGATGAGGATGATGGTGGAGGCCTTGAGGCAGGAGGTGACGGTGGCATGCGTCAGGGAGAGTTTGAACAGCTTGGTGAGAATCCCTGCAAGCTGGTCAGCACATGCTTTGACCACCACTCCTTGGATGCCGTCTGGACCAGCAGCTCTGCGGGGGTTCACTGTTCTCAGTTGCCTCTCAGTTGTTTTAGTCTGCTTAAAAAAAGATGGAGGTCTACTGTAGACCACCAGTAGAACCAGGACTGAAATTCTTTGTTAGTCCATGTTGTGCATTGGATCATTAACAATCCTGACCAGGGCTGCCTCGGTACTGTGGTTCTTCCTAAAAACCAGACTGGTTGTCATCAAATATGTTATTTGATATTAAAAATTAATTTTATTGAGTAAAAACTAATTTTTTCTAAAATTTTGTTTAAAAATAGTAAGTTTAATACTGGTCTATAGTTATTAAGGTTTTCAGGATCTACAGTAAATGACTGTTCTTCAGGAGGGGTCTCTCCACTGCCGTTTCAAAGGCAGCAGGGAAAACATCCATCTGGAGAGAGTAATTCATAATGTTTTTGTTTTTATTTAACCTTTATTTATACAGGGTAGTTCCACTGAGAGGCAACTTCTCTTTTTCAAGGATGCCCTGTTCACACTCACACAGTTACACATTCACACCAGGAAGCTGCTCAGTTCCACCACAGATTAACCTGTGGCCACTGAGCAGCTTTACTGGACCAGTTGGGGTTAAGGGCCTTGCTCAAGGGCACCACAGTGGGGTAAAGGAGGGTGGGGCAAACACTGCTATGTTGTCTGTCCCACCCAGCTCTAATCCTGCTGGTCCAGGGATCAAACCCGCAATCCTCTACTCACCAGTCCAGATCCCTAACCATTAGTCCACTACTGCCCTGTTTAAAAGTTCTTCCTGGAAAAATCCACATGTTTTTAAAAGTGATGTGAGAATGGGATCTAACAGACAGGTTGTTGGATTGACTTGGGAGCCCAAGAACCACCTCTGGTGAAAATTTCATCCAAATTCATCCAGTAGTTTTTGTGTAATCCTGCTGCAAAAATACAAACAAATCCCTTGGTGGAGGTATGCACTCTCAGATCATCACCAAAATCTAATCATCTGTTCCCCGTGCCATTACACACCTTTCCTGAAAATTTTGTCAAAATCCGTTTATAACTTTTTGAGTTATGTTGGTAACAGACAAACAGACAGACAGACAAACCCCGGTAAAAACATTACCTCCTTGGCGGAGGTAATTATGTGCAATATATTGCTACATCTTGTTCAACTCTTTGACAGCAGCAGGAACAAAGCTGTTTTTGTAGCACTGGGTTTTACATTTTGGGACAACAAACCTCTGTCTGTAGGGAAGAAGCTGAAAGTGACAGTGCAAAGGGTGGGTGTCATCATTTAAGATGGAGGTAGCCATCCTCTGTACTTGTCTGGTGTACAGGGATGTCAGCTGTGACTCACCAAGCAAACGACTGGACCATCTAACTACCTGGTCTAAGGATTTCCTCTGTTTCAGTTTTATCTGACCAAACCCTGACACTAAAGAAAAGGATAAAACAGATTCAACTAGAAAAGCACTCATAGAGCGCATACCTCCACCAAGGCTCCTTCTGTTTCTCATGGATCACCTCCAAAATGTAATGGGTTGTGTGTAGGCCCATAGCCACTTGTGGTGAAAATTGCATCAAAGTCTGTCCATCAGTTTTGGAGTATTGTTGCTGACACACTGTGGGAAGAGCCTTGGCTGAGGTATGCATTCCCAGATCATGACCAGAATGTAATGGGTTCCTCTCTAGGCCAACAACCACCTCTGGTGAAAATTTCATCCAAATCCATCCAGTAGTTTTTGTGTAATCCTGCTGCACAAATACAAACAAAGCCCTTGGTGGATGTATGCACTCTCAGATCATCACCAAAATCTAATCATCTGTTCCATGTGCCATTACACACCTTTCCTGAAAATTTTGTCAAAATCCATTCATAACTTTTTGAGTTATGTTGGTAACAGACAAACAGACAAACAAACCCCGGTAAAAACATTACCTCCTTGGCGGAGGTAATAAAAACCCGATAAAACATTGACATTATAGTTCAGTCATTTTGGATGTGTGCGAGTTTCCTTAAACAATGCAAATGTTGCTGACCGTTTTTGCACACCCTTTCACAGTTCTCATCAAAGTTTAAATTACTATCAATAATCGTTCCAAGATATTTGTAAGATTGCACACATTCAATGGTCTGGGCTTTTAGTACAGTGACTTCGTGCCTGGGAGTTTTCCTCCTAAAGTCAATAATCATATCTTTAGTTTTTGTTGTATTCAGCTGCAGGTGGGAATCCTCACACCAGTGAACAAAATCATCAACTACTGGGCCGTGGCCACTCTCACCATCCTGGAGGAGACTGACAACAACTGAGTCATCAGCATACTTTATAATGTGTCTGCTGTCATGTCTGCTCCGACACATGTTTGTGTACAGGATGAAGAGTAGTGGTGACAACACACACCCCTGAGGAGAGCCAGTAGAAGAACACTTTTGGTCAGACAATGTACCATTGACCCTTACTCTCTGTGTCCTGTTGGTTAAAAAATCCAGAATCCAGCCCACCAGATTATTACTCAAATCAAATTGTTGCAGGAGCCTTTCAACTAAAATATGAGGTTGGATTGTATTAAAAGCAGAAGAAAAGTCCACAAATAAAAGCCTGGCGTGTCTCCCATTAAAATCCAGATGTCTAAAAAGCATGTTAAGCAGAGGGACAGTGGCATCCTCCACTCCTCTGTAAGGCCTGTAGGCAAACTGCAAAGGATCCAATGCCTGCTCAGTCTGCTTTAGGACCTCAAATCTGACTAGTTTTTCAAAAAATTTCATTAAAATTGAAGTCAAGGCAACTGGTCTAAAATCATTTACCGTTTTAGGACAGCTGGATTTTGGAACAGGGACAACCACAGCATCTTTCCAGACCTTAGGCACATGTGTCTGTAAGGACTTATTAAAAATGCAGTGAAACACAGGACTCAGTTCATGTGCACAGGACTTTACCAAGTGTCCACATATATTATCAGGGCCCTGACTTTTGTTCACTTTTACAGCACAGAACTTCCTTTTAACATCCTGCACCTCAATATTAAAGTGCTGATTGTCTTTGAGTTTCTGTTTCAAATCTTGGATTTCTGTGCTAAAATCAAAAGAATCAAAACAACCAGAAAAACAATTAAGAACATTTGCCAGCTCTGTGTCTGAATTAAAACCATCGAAAAACGCACGATTGCTGCGCTCTGTGCTCTGAAGGCCTGCAATGGTTTTCATACTAGTCCAGGCTGAACCAAGCTTCTTTGCTGCCATCTTGCTTTCCAATTCTGATTTATAATTCTGTTTTGCTCTTAAAATTTCGGACTTCAGCTCTTTTGTGGCAACCTGCATCTCAGAAACAACCCCCTGTTTAAAGGCAAGTGCTTTCCTCTGTAAGCGGGATTTAACTGATTTAGTAACCCATGGCTTATTGTTGGGAAATATTTTGACACGTTTATGTAGAACGATCATATCCCTGTAAAAAGCCATATAAGAGCATGTGACGTCCACCAAAGAGTCCAAATCATCCCCGCAGGACAGTGTGAACACCTCCCAGTCCGTACAGTTAAAACACTCCTCAAGGTAGAGAACTGAACCATCTGTCCAAACGTTCATGTCCCTGGTCCCTTCTCTCTTTTGAGAGCAGTTTTATATGTGGCTATTGCTTTTTATATGTGGAGTTGCTGTGCTGCTGCAGTGCAAACCACTCCGCCACCGCGCTGCCCAACTTTCTGTAAAATGTAATTCTCAACAAATACTGAGGAATAAATTAGGACACCCCCCCCCATCATGGTTTGCGCGCTGATCTCGTCCGCGCTCGAGGCATGTGTCATCATCACCGGTTTTGACAGCAGTGTGTACCTTCCAGCTCCCCGAGCCTTTACCGTGACAGCGCTCGGAGGGGCTTCCGGCTGTCAAGGTTAACAACTGAGCTGCATTTTGGCTCATCAGTGGTCCTCCATTTAAGAGGGCACTGGGAGCAGAAAAATGCGGCAGTCTCGTCAAAGGTTTCTCCATTGTCGGTCATCAAAGATTTCTTCATGGTCTGACGCATTGATCATCCCACTGCTATGATCTTAAGTGTTCTCCCTTATTTGCCTTATGGTCGTCTGTATGTAGCGTAGTATGTTTTAGCCCACCGTGGCTCATTATTTTGTGTTTCTTTTGTTTGACAATTAAATGTGCAAACTCACCGGTGTCTTGTGGCGTCTTATGGTGGCTCGCGAGGGCCACCGCATGACAGTAGACAGCCGCCAAAGTGAGACGCCTTTCCCCGTGAGTTTGCCGTGATTTGGAGTTTTTCCCTTTTGCTCAGGCTGCGAACAGGATGTCCGCCCTCGAGCGTGGGTATTGCCCTGAGTGGTTTGTGGAGATCAACGGCTATCTGGCGGAAGCCCGTCGTCTCATGCTCACTCGAGCGGCCGATGACTATTTGTTCCTCGCCCACCGGGCCTTATTAAGATACCACCTCACCTCTTTTCTGGAAGGAGGGGAGAGGGTATCATGGATTGTGGCTCAGCGAGAGTTAATTGTAAAGGCGCTCCAGGAACCTTCTCCTCCTCCCTCGAGTACGGCGTCCCTGATGAGAGTGGAGATCCGTAGGCTGGAAGGAAATCCAGGCAGGAGGCCGACGGAGAGGCATCCCCGCTCCACGTTTCGGAACTCAGCTCCTGTCGCCCGTCCAGTCCCGGCGCCATGTGTTCCTGGTCTCCTCGCCGCACCGTCGGCCAGTAAGCTTCATCGCCATGTCACAACCAGGCCCCAGCAAGAATCCCGTCCGGATCCAGCTCCGGGTCGTCGGAGGAACCCAGCCTCCCAGTCAGCTGCATCTCCCACGTCACGACAGGAGGGAATTCCCGCAGTCGCCTCCCCCGGGTCATCTGTCTCAGCTGTGCCGTCAGCTCCTTGTGCCCGGATCGCCGCGGCTGCCGCCCCCTCCTCTTCAACATCATCTCCAGCTGCTGCGAGTGCTGTGAGTCGTGCTTCGGCGAGGCCCGTCAGCAATCCACCACGAGCGGCTCCTCCTCGTCTACTCAAGGGGCCTGCCGTCACCATCCGGAGGGGAAAAAGGAAAACTCCATCCGCTACAGCAGGCACCATCTATCCTCCAGGAAACAGGCAAGTGCAAGTTCATTCTTCTCTTCATAGTTGTGATTTGCCTTGTCTGACTCCTGGGGGTGGAGTTCGGGGTTCGCAGTCTCCCAAGCTCCCACTACCTGCTGTAGATCTTGTTACTAAACCTGCCGTATCTGTGTCTCCCTCCGCTGAGTGGTCCACGATGCCAGGCCTACGTCGCCGGATGAGGAGGGGGCCTGCGGTTCTGGAGAGCCTGGTCCCAGCCCCGCAGCCACGTCATGAGCAGAGGAGGAGAGCGGACTGCAGCGCGGAGCTGCGCCGACAATGAAGCCTCCCCGGGTCTCCACAGAGGAGCAGTTCGAGCCAGCGGGTTGAGGGCCCCCTGCCACCATGCCGTGTGGGTCGTCGGCATGGACGTTAGCGCCGGAGGGTCATCCCAATCGGGGTCCATCGCGAGTGCAGCATCGGTATGGGTCAAGGTCGGTGAAGGAGCTACAGACCCTTTGCCACCTGACATTGTGCGGGCTCATCGTCACCATCATCCCCCTCATTATCGCCACCAACCCAGCTCATCGCCGCCAGGGGCCGTTGGGGGCCTCTACGTTCAGCCCGGCTCTCCCACATTTTCCCCCCCGCCAGGGAGGCCGTCGCCTATGGTTCCCCCACGGGTCTGGTGGCTGAGGGATGCGGGTTCTGACTTTCCGGGCCTGGGACTGGGGTAGGCCGCCCGAATATGTTTTTTTCACCTTAATCACCCCTTGGCCATTGGATGCAAGGAGACCGCCGGAACTGTTCCCGTCGTTGTTGGACTCTGCCTGTCATCACCGTCATGGGTTGTGTGGTCCCACTGAGGCTTTAGGTCATTCGGTGTAGTTGTTCTGCTCTGTGCATTGCCATTGTTTTTTCTTTTTTGTTTTTTTTTTATTACTTATTTTGTACCCGTAGGTAGATTTGTTTTGCAGACTGGTGACAAACCACCAGCTGCCAGTTGCTGCGTGCGCAAGTGCCCCTTAACTCCCTAACCTGCATGTTTTTGGCATGTGGGAGGAAACCGGAGAAATCCCGGAGTAAACCCACGCAAACACGGAGAGAACATGCAGACTCCTCACAGATCACTGTTGGCCGGGGGCAGGGATCGAACCCACAATCTCACGGTCCCCGCGATCCCCCGGCCGAGGATAAAACTGTGCTGCCAGAGTGCTAACCACTGTGCCACCGTGCAGCCCAGCCCAAACATGTTAGCATGTGTTTTTTTTTTCTCCTTTCCTGTCTGAGGGTTGAAACGTGTCTAACTTGTGGGGTTTTTTTGCTCTTTGTGTTTACTGTGCATTACGGAGTATTGTAGTTTCTGTTAACCTTACTCGGTAATTGCCTCTTCCGTGCCTGTTCTGATTATCGTTTGTGCATTATGGAGTATTGTGTTCTCTGTTAACCGTGCTCAGTAATTGCCTCATTTGTGCCCTGTTTTAAGTATCATTTGTGCATTAGGGAGTATTGTGTTTTTCTGTTAAACCTTACTCTGTAATTGTCAATGTGCTCCCAGCCATCGTTATGGTGTTTCCTCTGTTGCTGGTTCTCTCCTTCCAGGCCTGTTCCCCCATCCGCCCACCCTGGTGGTGGTGGTGGTGGGGGGGGGGGGCTTGGTTGTCATTGGGCGTTCGGAGCTCGCCCTTGGGGGAAGGTACTGTCATGGTTTGAGTGCGGATCTCGTCCGCGCTCAAGCCATGTGGCTCAATATTTTGTGTTTCTTTTGTTCGACAATAAACTGCAAACTCACCAGTGTCTTGTGGCGTCTTATGGTGGCTCGCGAGGGCCACCAGTAGACACCCCCACATTCATTCCCAGTTACAATAGCTAAAATAAATATTATAAAATGCCAATATATATATATATATATATATATAAACAAGGTTTCACATAGATATATAAACTTTTTTAAACAACTGCATATTTAATTTTTTCACATGACTGTAGTGAGTCTGTTGGCATCCTGCTGGACTTCTTAAAATCATGTGATCAATAGTGGAGAAAAGGATTCTGGGATTGTTTTTGTTAGTATTTGTTTATTCAGAGAAGTGAGAGTTTCTGGTTTGTATTACTGTGTTTTTATATACTTTCAATTGTTCACGTAGAGTTTGGCAGTGAACAGTTAATTTTGTTTTTCCTCCACCTTCTCTCTGCTTTTCTGTATTTTCTTTTCTGATGTTTTACTTCCTCATTCCACCAGGGTGGGACAGGTTTAGTTTTTGTTGTTTTGGTCTTTCACTTCCGCTTCTGAGAGAGAGCAGACACTTTTCTTCCCTCTCCCTCCTAATCCTCTCCCTTTTGATCCCAGCTTGCAATGTCACTCTTCTCCTGGCTGAATCTTAATCCAAATGGAAATTATGGATCTGGAAAGCGGCTTATATGCGATTGTCACCTTTAAAAGAGGAAGATCGGGTCAGGGGGAACCCAAGGGAGACTCATGGCATTGGAATTCATGTGTCTGTGTGATTCGACTGAGATTGAACTGATCACAGGCTCTTCTGTTTGGCCCCTGGAGTTTTCCTAGTGTATCGAAATTATCTGGGTGAGCTAATCAAATGCGGACCCCGGCGTAGCTCCCTTAACAAATTCAACAATTCGTCCAACTGGGGGGAGCACTGACTGTCAGCGGCAGGATTAACATGGAATTTACTATCTGGCATGCATTGAAGAGAGAACGAACTCTCTGGACATGTTTTACCTATGTTTCGGTAGGTGGATAACATCTGTGGATCTCTGAGTGCTCTCCAGAGAATGATCTAAAGTATGATTCAAGCCTGTATGAAATTGAAGCACAGAATCGAAGAGAGAGAAATTTTTTATTCTCTGAGTGCACTGTGCAGATTTGACCTTGTGTTGGTGCCCTTGTTTACATTCCTCCTCGATGAAGATAACGCCGGAGAAGTGGCTTATGTCTACCCATACATCAACAATCAGTTGTTGTCGTCAGCGGATTGGTCTCTCAGGGACAATGCCAATGTGCCTTCTGCAAGGAAGAGGAAAAGAGAGACAGACTCTGATCTCTGGACTTGTTTATAAGTCACATGATTATAACATCTATCCACTGCCAGGAGGCGCCCTCTGCTGCTCACTAACAACTGTTACACTCACACTACACAATGACATGCAAATATACACACACTGCTCTCCCTCCCTCTGCTGTGTGATTGTATCTATTGTCTGCTAATGTGCATAGAGGTTTTTTTTCTGTGTAATCAAAATTTGGCTCATGAGCTTATATGAGCTTATACGAGCGTGATTCTGATAACTATGTTTTTTCTCTCTGCCTATTGTGTCCCCCCCCTTCCCCCCTTTACCCCCACTGCAGACAGGCGCCTTTATGGCTGCCGTGTCATTGGATGCGCCTAACGTGCGCGCCCAATGTCAAGTCAAATTCCTTGTGTGTTTACTTGTAAATATACTTGGCAATAAAGCTGATTCTGATTCTGATTCTGATTCTGATTCTTTAATGGTGTAACCAAGTCCAGGGCGGATTTTAGTTTATTGTTAAAACAGTAATAAAATCACATGATGGAGGTAAAACCTCAGCAGGAGCCTCACTTAAATCCCTGATAAAATTTGCAGCCACTTCAGATGTCAGATGGTTCTTCCTAACCATTCTCAAGAGGGTCTCTCACTGAATAAAACTGGTGATGTTAAAAAACACACAGAAGTAATCTGAAAAAGCCAAGTCTACAACAGAGGACACACTAGTCGACAGGCCGTAGGTGATGACAAGGTTTAAGGTGTGTCCTCTGTTGTGAGTTGACTGTGATGTGCTGTTTAAAATCCATGCAGTTAAGAAGGTTTAAAATTTTACTAGAAAAAGAACAAGACACATCATCAGTGGGAAGATTAAAATCACCAGCAATTAATCCCTTGTTATATATTACATGGATCATTGACAGCACGGCAGACAATTCACTGATAAATTCTGCACATGGTTTCAGTGGTCTATAAACTGTGATGCATAAAATTGGGGGGCTGTTAAAAACAAAGGCATGATATTCAAAGATCTTGTTAAATGTTTTTTCTTTATAAGTTAAATCATTAGAGATTATTGTTACAGTTCCACCACCTTTCTGTTTCTTCCTTTTAAAAAAGAAAAAGTTAAAATTTGGTGGCAAAACCTCAGTGAGAACAACTGATGCATCAGTACCCAGCCACGTCTCAGTTAAAAACAGACAATCCAGTTTATAATCTAAAATCAAATTATTAATAATAAAATATTAATTTAAAAGGGACCATTTAAAAGTGTCATAGAAACTGTTGATATGTTGGTATGAGAGGTAGTATGTGGGATATTTGAATATGATTTAAGGCTTTAACTGTGTATGTCGCCAAATTGCAACATTGACCCCCTAGTGATCAAGAGTGATAAAGATTTTTTTCAAGAAAATATTCAGCTTAGATATCAGATTTCCAAGGCTATAACTTGAAAGCTGTAAGAGATAATGGCTTACTGTCAATTAGAAAGATGTAGAATATGATCCAAAGTTTCAGATAGGAGTAAATTTACGCATCTTATTTCCATAATGCCATGGCAGCCATATAGAATTCATATCTGGTCAAACGTGGACTTTGGCCATATTTACACAAAGAATTGTTCTGGTTTTTGTCACAGTGTCTTGTTTTGGGTTTTTTCTTATCTTTAAAGTATCGTCGGCCTCCGTCGGTCTATGATGACCATGGAAGAGAATCCTCAACGTCTACTCTGCTGGAACAGCACCGCCTGTGGCTTAACAGGCCGATGCGCGAATGGCAGTCCCTGTCACACAGGTCGCACTTGTGGGTGGTCTCCGTGCTGCTGGGTCTGTGGCGGTTCTTCCTGCGGGTTCTTTTTTCATCTGCTGCAGCAGTCAGTCTCTCTTCACCCGCCTTGAGCTGTCTGGTCAGGGTGTCTCTCCATTTGGAGCGGTCCCTTTGCAAGGTCCACCCGGCGCTCTGTGTTGATCTCCAGGGCCTTCATGTCTCTCTTGCAGACATCTCTAAAGCGCAGCTGTGGGCGGCCAACGTCTCTCCTGCCAGTTGCCAGTTCTCCGTCGAGGACGTTTTTGGGGATTCTGCCATATCCATATGGTGAATGTGGCCTAGCCAGTGGAGCCTGCGCTGCCTGAGTAGAGTGAACATGGAGGGAAGGCCGGCGCGGGACAGAACTTCTGTGTTGGGCACTTTGTCCTGCCAGGATATGTCCAGGATGTGGCGAATGCAGCGCAAGTGGAGGGAGTTCAGTCTCTTTTCCTGCCGGGCGTATGTTGTCCACGTCTCACTCCCATAGAGCAATGTGCTGATGACGCAGGCGTTGTACACTGCAGTCTTTGTCTTGACAGAGAGTTTGGGATTTTCCCACACTTGTGTGGTGAGACGAGCGAGTGTGGAGGCTGATTTTCCAATCCTCTTGTTGATCTCTGTATCAAGGGAGAGGTTGTTGCTGATCGTGGACCCAAGCCACATGAACTGATTCACGACCTCCAGCTCGTAGTCGTTGATGGTGATGGTTGGTGGTGCTTCCGTGCCTTGCGCCAAGATGTTGGTCTTCTTCAGGCTGATGGTAAGCCCGAAGTCCTTGCATGCCTGGGAGAAGCGGTCCATAAGGGTCTGAAGCTCCTGCTGTGTGTGGGTTGTGACTGCAGCGTTGTCTGCGAACAGCATGTCTCTGATTAGAGCCTCGCATACTTTGGTTCTGGCTTTCAGGCGGGCGAGGTTGAAAAGCCTGCCGTCAGATCTTGTGTGCAGGTAGATTCCCTCTGTTGCTGTGCTGGAGGCATGCCTCAGGAGCATAGCAAAGAAAATCCCAAAGAGGGTTGGCGCAAGTACACAGCCCTGTTTCACTCCGCTGCATATGTTGAATGGCTCTGAGATGTTGCCACCGTGCTGCACTATCCCCTGCATGTTGGTGTGAAACGATTCGATGAGGCTTTGCAACTTTGGTGGGCATCCTATCTTTGGCAGGATCTTGAAAAGGCCCTCTCTGCAGACCAGATCGAACGCTTTGGTGAGGTCGATGAAGGCGACGTACAGGGGCATGTTCTGTTCTCTGCATTTCTCCTGGAGTTGGCGGATGGAGAATATCATGTCTACTGTCGATCGCTCACCGCGGAAGCCACACTGAGACTCGGGGTAGACACGTTCGGCAAGCTTCTGTAGACGAACGAGAACAACTCGTGCGTAGACTTTGCCAACAACGCTGAGGAGGGAGATGCCCCTGTAGTTGTTGCACTCGCTTCTCTCCCCTTTGTTTTTGTAGAGTTTGATGATCTTGGCGTCCCTCATGTCCTGTGGTACAGCACCTTCCTTCCAACACTGGCAGAGGACGTCATGCAATGGCAGCAGTAGGGCGGTCTTGCAGTGCTTGATCAGGTCGGGGGGTATGCCGTCGTTGCCGGGTGCCTTGCCAGTGGCCAAGCTATCAATGGCCTTGCTGAGTTCGTCGATGGTTGGCTCGGCGTCATGTTTGTCCATGGATGGCAGGCAGTCGATGGCATCAAGGGCTGATGGTGTCACAGTGTTCTGTCTGGAGTAGAGGTCGGAGTAGTGTTCCACCCATCTCTCCATCTGCTTGTTCTTTCCTGTGATCATCTCCCCAGTGGAGGATTTGAGGGGGGCCGTCTTGCTCTGAGCCGGACCAAGTGCTTTCTTGATGCCATCGTACATACCACGGATGTTCCCTATTATGGCAGCGGTTTGAATGTCTTGGCTGAGCTGAGTCCAGTACTCGTTGGCACAGCACCGAGCAGTCTGCTGAACTTTGCTTCTCGCAGCCCTGAGAATCTGGAGATTCTTCTCGTTTGGGTACTTCTTGTACTCAGCAAGTGCTGAGCGCTTGGCTTCAATGACGGGGGTCATCTCGGTCAACTTGGCATCAAACCAGTCCTGTGACTGTGAGGTCTTCCTTCCAAAGGTAGCCAAGGCTGTGCGGTGGATGGTGTTTCGCAGCTCTTCCCACTTCTGCTTTGCAGATTCTCCTTCTTGTGGTACACCAAGTTCCTTCTCAAAGGTGGAGGCAAACTGCTCAACAAGTTCTGGTTGAGCCATCTTGCTGGTGTCAATCTGTGCCTTTCCAGGCTGTCTAGCACGATGGAATTTCTTCAGCTGCAGCTTGACCTTGCAACACACCAATGAATGGTCTATGTCGCAATCTGCACTCTGGAACGAACGGGTGATTAGCACGTTCTTCAGTGAGGTGCGCCTGGTCAGGATCAAGTCCAGCTGGTGCCAGTGCTTTGAGCGTGGATGTTGCCAGGAAACCTTGTGTTGGGGCTTGGTCTTGAAGAACGAGTTTGTGATGCACAGATCGTGATATGTGCAGAACTCGAGCAGCCGCTGTCCGTTGTCGTTCATTCTGCCCACGCAAAAAGATCCAAGACAGGAGGGCCAGGAGTCATGGTCAGCACCCACTCTGGCATTGAAGTCTCCAAGGAGAATGAGTTGTTCGGAGTTGGGGATGATCCTGACAGTTGTTGCAAGATTCTCGTAGAACTCGTCTTTTGACTCTGGTGTGGCTGTCAGTGTTGGGGCATACACACTGATGAGGGTGACTGGGCCTTGAGTGGTGTTCAGGCGGAGGGTGAGGAGTCGTGCAGAGCCAGTGTTGCCCAGTTCCACCATCTTCAGCAAGGTGTTCTTCACTGCAAAGCCCACTCCGTGTTCCCTGTGTTCGTCACTGCCCTTTCCCTGCCAGTAGAACGTGTAGTCCTTCTCTCTCAGTGTGCCTGCCTCAGCCAACCGTGTTTCCTGGAGAGTGGCAATATCCACTCCCAGTCTCTTCAGCTCATTATTAATGATGGCAGTCTTCCTGGTGTCGTTGATGTCCTTGAGGTTAGCATCGAGTCCTGTCACCATAGTGCGGATGTTCCAAGTTCCCAGTTTTAGAGTTGGTCTCTTTTGTTTTATTGTCTTGCCTGGACTTCTCCTCATCCCCATGCACCCAATGAGGAAAGCAAGCTGTGACGGGACAACACCTTATTGGCTGGGGGCTGCCCAGCTTGAGGCGGGCGGTAGCTGTCCAATGAGATCCGATGATCCCCCCCACCGTCGGGAACAACCCCTGGCGCCGTGCTCTACGCCAATTGAGCCGTGGCTTATAACCGGTAACTGTCATTCCCCGTGTTTTGTCTACGCCAAAGGCGAAGCTGGAGTGTCCTCTCCAGTGATCCGGTGTTCTACCTTCCAGTGTTAGGCATTGGTAGGATTCAAGCCTGGGCAGGAAGATATGGAGGACAAGATGTTGCCCATGCAGCATGCCCCCCCCCCTCCACGTCACTGATGAATCCAAAGGAACAGCAGGGCTGCTACAGTTTGGCACCAGCGCCGTTGCAGGAGCTGCCAGAACGATGTTGAGCACAACATAGAACTGCCTTAGGGGCTCCGACTCCATATTTTTCCTCAGGGTTGACTCCCGAAGCCTTTCCCGTGACCGGGTATGCCGCAAGACAGTGGAGGTTTGAAATCAGGGTTTACCTTCCCCTAGATGGGCTACCTTCCCAGGTTGATGAGCCACCATCTACCTGAAGCATCTGGTTTTAAGGTGCCAGAGATCCGCCCTCGCCCCTTCTCCTATTAATAAAAGCAGTTCCGCCGGGCTTAGAGACTAAACCACATGGGCAGGCTAGGAGTTGAACTTAGTTGTCAGAGGCTTTTCGAGACGCACGCCATAAGAAGCATTTTATGAGCACTGGGAACTTAACCCCAGTGCAGCTCCTGGCTATGACAACCTTGGAACCCTTTAACGTATATGAACCAGAAAATCAGTACAATGCAGTACAACGTAAACAAAACAATAACAAACAGAGACATTGGTCAGTTACTGCTGGCGAAGGTGCGTCTTCCACTTTTGCCCATGCTGGTCGCTATTTTCTCTTCTGTTGGGCATTTGAGGTTTTTCTCTCACATCCACACACTCTTACAATTATGTCACCTCAATTTCGCTTTTATTCTGGCTCTATTTATCTTATAAAACTGCACGAAAGTGGAGTGATTGTCCCCTCGGTCATGGGCCACTGTAGCTGCCGGCAGGTCAATTCAACCAGCATCGCGCACCCTCTCTTATAACAAAATGTATGTAAATGTAAACATTTACACTACCGTTCAAAAGTTTGGGGTCACCTAGACAATTATTTTGTGTTTTCCATGAAAAGTCACACTTATTTACCACCATGAGTTGTAAAATGAATAGAAAATATAGTCAAGACACTGACAAGGTTAGAAATAATGATTTGTATTTGAAATAATATTTTTTTTCCAGATACTCAACCTGCTCAAAGGAATGTCAGTTTTATAGCTTCTCTAACCAGCTAAACTGTTTTCAGCTGTGCTAACACGATTGCACAAGGGTTTTCTTATCATCCGTTAGCCTACTGACGCAATGAGCAAACACGTTGTACCATTAGAACACTGGAGTGATAGTTGCTGGAAATGGGCCTCTATACACCTATGTAGATATTACACCAAAAAACAGACATTTGCAGCTAGAATAGTCATTTACCACATTAGCAATGTATATTAGATATTAGAGTGTATTTCTGATTAGTTTAAAGTTATCTTCATTGAAAAAAACAGTGCTTTTCTTTCAAAAATAAGGAAATTTCTTAGTGACCCCAAACTTTTGAACGGTAGTGTACCTTCATAAGCTAAATAACATATTTTTTGAATGATAGTTGGCAAATTCAGGAGAATTTGTTCCCGAATTTGCTCCTCCGTCTGTGATTTCAGTACTTCACAACAATCAGTAGTGGCCATATTGTTTTCTATTCGCACAGTAAAAGAGGACGAAGAATTTCTTGCTATTTGGTGCATTCTGTGTCAGTCAATATGTGTCTGCCACCTTGTGAACAGGCATAATCAGTACAATTCCTCAGTACAGCTCGGCAGAGTTTCTGCAAGTCATATGAGGTGACAGGCGCAGTGCTGTGTTGTGCAACTAGGGGTGCGCAATCTGTCCATGAAATTTTCACAGTTAGAATGTTTAATTTGACAAGGTTATTATAATTTGCAGCATTAGTCTGGATCCAAGGTGGTCTGTTGCTAGGGATAATGGTGGGAGTAGAGTGGGTGGGTAGTGATGTCATGGCCTGTATTTGCTCTTGTAACAAAATATGAATTAATAATTATGATCAGGTATAAAAATTATTTAATTTATATTAATGTATTGGAACGGGAGGTGAATTCTTAGTTCATATACATTGGAAAAGTTAATAACACTCATGGGGCACCAGCTTCTATCTTTAAGAAGCAATTTAATCTTTAATTTCACTTTATACCTGCTTAATCACTCAATAAATTAATCAATAATCAGTCTCAAAATTTTAGTGAATTCGATACTGGGGACTTGAACAAGACTCAGAATGAAATAAATTCTCAACATCTTCTCTCATTTTCACATATTTATTAAATGAAATGATGATTAAAGGACATTGCAGTGATTTCATTAAGCACAAAATTAAACTCGTAAATGATAGATTAACACTGAACGTTTGCAGAACCAGGGTTAACTGTGAAATGAATTTAGATCAGTTTGAGTTAACAGATTAAACTTTATTTATTTATATAGCGCCATTTCACAACAACAGTCATCTCATAGCACTATCAACTGTAGGGCGGGACCCCCACAGTTGCAGAAAGACCCCAGCAATCAGGCGATCCCCTGTGAGCAAGCACTTGGCGACGGTGGAGAGGAAAAACTCCCTTTTAATAGGAAGAAACCTCCAGCAGAACCAGGCTCAGGGAGGGGCAGTCATCTGCTGCGACTGGCTGGGGGGTGAGGGGATAGAGAAGAAGAAAAGAACAGACATGTAGAGAGCAAACAGCATGATGGGGACTCAATCTATGGGAGAGAACAAACAAATGTTAATGACCAGCAAAAAAAAAATATTTCATAGAGAGTGAGGAAAGGAATGAGGCCCAGTGCATTACTGGAGGTCCCCCGGCTGACTAAACCTATTAGCAGCATAACTAAGGGAGGGTTCAGAAACACATGATCCCTCCCTAATTGTAGGCTATATCAAAAAGGTAGGTTTTAGCCCTATTCTTAAAAACAGAGATCGAGTCTGACTCCCGAATCCAGATTGGCAGCTGATTCCACAGGAGAGGAGCTTGATAACTGAAGGCTCTGCCTCCCATTGTACTTTTGGAGATTCTAGGTATTACAAGTAATCCTGCATTTTGGGAGCGTAGTGCTCTGTTAGGATAATACGGTAGTATCAGATCTTTTAAATAAAAAGGAGCCTGATTGTTTAGAGCTTTGTAAGTAAGAAGAAGAATTTTAAACTTAATTCTAAACTCTATGGGAAGCCAATGAAGGGAGGCCAGAACCGGAGAGATATGATCTCTCTTTCTAGTACCTGTTAAAACTCTTGCTGCAGCATTTTGGATCAGCTGAAGACTTTTTAAAGATGTTTTAGGACAGCCTGATAATAAAGAATTACAATAATCTAATCTCGAGCTAACAAAAGCGTGGATCAGTTTCTCAGCATCACTCTGAGACAAGATGCTCCTAATCTTGGCAATATAACGCAAATGATAGAAGGCAGTCTTAGAAACAAATTTAATATGTGAATTGAAGGACAAATCCTGATCAAAAATAACTCCAAGGTTCCTCACAGAGCTATTAAGAGAAAGAGTAACTGCATCCAAACTGAAAGTGTGATTTGGAAAGGAATTTCTAAGGTTTTTTGGACCAACAAGAATGACTTCAGTCTTATCTGAATTTAATAGCAGGAAATTACAAGTCATCCAAGCTTTGATTTCCTTAAGACAGGCTTCTAACTTGGCTAATTGATTACTATCATCTGGCTTCATTGACAGGTATAATTGTGTGTCATCTGCATAACAATGAAAATGTATACAGTTCTTTCTAATAATGTTGCCTAACGGAAGCATATATAAACTAAAAAGAGTAGGGCCTAGCACAGATCCCTGTAGAACTCCATGACTAAGCTTTGAGTTGAAAGAAAACTCATTATTTACATGAACAAACTGGAATCTATCAGATAAATAAGATCTAAACCACTGCAACGAAGTTCCATTAAGTCCAACATAGTGTTCTAATCTATCAAGTAGAATATTATGATCGATAGTATCAAAAGCTGCACTAAGGTCTAAAAGGACAAGTACAGAAACTAGTCCATTATCAGATTGTGGAAGACAATACAAATTTATGGGGAAAGTTTTACTGATTATATGAAAAGTTCTGGATTACTCTTAAGAAAATAAAAACAAAATTTTAATGAAAAGAGGAGTTATTCAATTCAATTCAATTAAATTCAACTTTATTTATATAGCGCCATTTCACAACAACAGTCATCTCATAGCACTATCAACTGTAGGGGGGAACCCCCACAGTTGCAGAAAGACCCCAGCAATCAGGCGATCCCCTGTGAGCAAGCACTTGGCGACGGTGGAGAGGAAAAATTCCCTTTTAACAGGAAGAAACCTCTAGCAGAACCAGGCTCAGGGAGGGGCAGCCATCTGCTGCGACTGGCTGGGGGGTGAGGGGATAAAGAAGAAGAAAAGAACAGACATGTAGAGAGCAAACAGCACGATGGGGACTCAATCTATGGGAGAGAACAAACAGATGTTAATGACCAGCAAAAAAAAAATATTTCATAGAGAGTGAGGAAAGGAGTGAGGCCCAGTGCATTACTGGAGGTCCCCCGGCTGACTAAACCTATTAGCAGCATAACTAAGGGAGGGTTCAGAAACACATGATCCCTCCCTAATTGTAGGCTAGATCAAAAAGGTAGGTTTTAGCCCTATTCTTAAAAACAGAGATCGAGTCTGACTCCCGAATCCAGATTGGCAGCTGATTCCACAGGAGAGGAGCTTGATAACTGAAGGCTCTGCCTCCCATTGTACTTTTGGAGATTCTAGGTATTACAAGTAATCCTGCATTTTGGGAGCGTAGTGCTCTGTTAGGATAATACGGTAGTATCAGATCTTTTAAATAAAAAGGAGCCTGATTGTTTAGAGCTTTGTAAGTAAGAAGAAGAATTTTAAACTTAATTCTAAACTCTATGGGAAGCCAATGAAGGGAGGCCAGAACCGGAGAGATATGATCTCTCTTTCTAGTACCTGTTAAAACTCTTGCTGCAGCATTTTGGATCAGCTGAAGACTTTTTAAAGATGTTTTAGGACAGCCTGATAATAAAGAATTACAATAATCTAATCTCGAGCTAACAAAAGCGTGGATCAGTTTCTCAGCATCACTCTGAGACAAGATGCTCCTAATCTTGGCAATATTACACAAATGATAGAAGGCAGTCTTAGAAACAAATTTAATATGTGAATTGAAGGACAAATCCTGATCAAAAATAA
The DNA here is from genome assembly GCA_020510985.1 of Pholidichthys leucotaenia. Taxonomy (NCBI): domain Eukaryota; kingdom Metazoa; phylum Chordata; class Actinopteri; order Cichliformes; family Pholidichthyidae; genus Pholidichthys; species Pholidichthys leucotaenia. The sequence continues at coordinate 426,212,428 of CM035842.1, read as the reverse complement.
CTCCAAGGTTCCTCACAGAGCTATTAAGAGAAAGAGTAACCACATCCAAACTGAAAGTTTGATTTGGAAAGGAATTTCTAAGGTTTTTTGGACCAACAAGAATGACTTCAGTCTTATCTGAATTTAATAGCAGGAAATTACAAGTCATCCAAGCTTTGATTTCCTTAAGACAGGCTTCTAACTTGGCTAATTGATTACTATCATCTGGCTTCATTGACAGGTATAATTGTGTGTCATCTGCATAACAATAAAAATGTATACAGTGCTTTCTAATAATGTTGCCTAACGGAAGCATATATAAACTAAAAAGAGTAGGGCCTAGCACAGATCCCTGTGGAACTCCATGACTAAGCTTTGAGTTGAAAGAAAACTCATTATTTACATGAACAAACTGGAACCTATCAGATAAATAAGATCTAAACCATTGCAACGAAGTTCCATTAAGTCCAACATAGTGTTCTAATCTATCAAGTAGAATATTATGATCAATAGTATCAAAAGCTGCACTAAGGTCTAAAAGGACAAGTACAGAAACTAGTCCATTATCAGATGCAATGAGGAGGTCGTTAGTGACTTTCACTAAGGCTGTTTCAGTACTATGATGGATTCTAAACCCAGATTGAAACTCTTCAAGTAAACCATTTCCCTGCAGGTGGTCAAATAATTGCGTAGCAACAACTTTTTTATGTTGTTGCTAGTTATGCTAATGTCTCCCTAATTTGCATCTGATTAGATATCAAATTATTATCGAACCTCACAAGTTTAATTCAGCAGATGAATAACATTTCAGCTCATGTGACTGGCGTTTGATGTTGAAGGTCCTTCTGCATTGTCGTGTAGTTCTTAGATTGCTCCAAAAGTCAGAATATTTGACCAGCAAGTATTCTTTGATGAGAGATGAGATTGGTACAGTATGTTTGATCCCAATGGTTGATATCCAGCTGAGGCGTGCTGATTCCTTCAGCACGCGTGATCATGGAGAGCTGCGTCTTCTCTCCTCTTCGTTGGCAAGCGGCTTTCCCAGGGAATTCGATAATAATTTAAAATATCTAATCTGATCTCAAATTAAAAGAATTTCAGACTTTAGATAAAAGAACTTCTGGTGTAGGATTGGTCAATAAAAATATTATAAAAATAAAGTCAAGATTAAAGCTTACATTAAAATTAAAGTTGTGGTTTGTGAACAATAGGCTTAGGAGCCATCTTGCACATGTTGCATTCACTGTTCATATGCATGAGAACGCCATCTTGAACCACCTTCAAGCTGCACCACAGTGCCTCCATTGTGTGGCCGAATATAGGAAGTTCACTCTTTCACAAAATTACTGCCAATCAGAGCTTTAAATCTTAATAATAAATATGGAGCTTTATCGCTCTGGCTGAAAGGAAAGCTTTAAGTCTGTGCATGGCAAACAAACATAAAGTCCTTCCGCGCCCGCCTATGTGGGTTTGTTTGTAGTGAGGCAAAAAAGCATGCCCATTCAGCTTGGAGAGAAAAGACAACTTTAAATTAGGCAGAGGGAGGTATAAGAATAACAACTATTCCTACTTATACAATAAAACTGGAGAATAGGGAGATTTATTCCTCAATAAAACTGTAGGAAATCCTAGGTGGATACTATATTAAGATAAGAAAATTTAAATGAAAAACAGAAAATTGTAGATTGGAACAGATAAGTAAATATATAAATGAATTAAATTATAAATAAATGAATAAATAGGAGTTTTTGTGGTAGCGATGAACCTTGTGGAAGTGAGAGTGGGCAGAAATTCAATTCAATTCAATTCAACTTTATTTATATAGCGCCATTTCACAACAACAGTCATCTCATAGCACTATCAACTGTAGGGGGAACACCCACATTTGCAGAAAGACCCCAGCAATCAGGCGATCCCCTGTGAGCAAGCACTTGGCGACGGTGGAGAGGAAAAACTCCCTTTTAACAGGAAGAAACCTCCAGCAGAACCAGGCTCAGGGAGGGGCAGTCATCTGCTGTGACTGGCTGGGGGGTGAGGGGATAGAGAAGAAGAAAAGAACAGACATCTAGAGAGCAAACAGCACGATGGGAACTCAGTCTATGGGAGAGGACAAACAAATGTTAATGACCAGCAAAAAAAATATTTCATTGAGAGTGAGAAAAGGAGTGAGGCCCAGTGCCTTACTGGAGGTCCCCCGGCTGACTAAACCTATTAGCAGCATAACTAAGGGAGGGTTCAGAAACACATGATCCCTCCCTAATTGCAAGCTATATCAAAAAGGTAGATTTTAGCCCTTTTCTTAAAAACAGAGATCGAGTCTGACTCCCGAATCCAGATTGGCAGCTGATTCCACAGGAGAGGAGTTTGATAACTGAAAGCTGTGCCTCCCATTGTACTTTTGGAGATTCTAGGTATTACAAGTAATCCTGCATTTTGGGAGCGTAGTGCTCTGTTAGGATAATACGGTAGTATCAGATCTTTTAAATAAAAAGGAGCCTGATTGTTTAGAGCTTTGTAAGTAAGAAGAAGGATTTTAAACTTAATTCTAAACTCTATGGGAAGCCAATGAAGGGAGGCCAGAACCGGAGAGATATGATCTCTCTTTCTAGTACCTGTTAAAACTCTTGCTGCAGCATTTTGGATCAGCTGAAGACTTTTTAAAGATGTTTTAGGACAGCCTGATAATAAAGAATTACAATAATCTAATCTCGAGCTAACAAAAGCGTGGATCAGTTTCTCAGCATCACTCTGAGACAAGATGCTCCTAATCTTGGCAATATAACGCAAATGATAGAAGGCAGTCTTAGAAACAAATTTAATATGTGAATTGAAGGACAAATCCTGATCAAAAATAACTCCAAGGTTCCTCACAGAGCTATTAAGAGAAAGAGTAACCGCATCCAAACTGAAAGTTTGATTTGGAAAGGAATTTCTAAGGTTTTTTGGACCAACAAGAATGACTTCAGTCTTATCTGAATTTAATAGCAGGAAATTACAAGTCATCCAAGCTTTGATTTCCTTAAGACAGGCTTCTAACTTGGCTAATTGATTACTATCATCTGGCTTCATTGACAGGTATAATTGTGTGTCATCAGCATAACAATGAAAATGTATACAGTGCTTTCTAATAATGTTGCCTAACGGAAGCATATATAAACTAAAAAGAGTAGGGCCTAGCACAGATCCCTGTGGAACTCCATGACTGAGCTTTGAGTTGAAAGAAAACTCATTATTTACATGAACAAACTGGAACCTATCAGATAAATAAGATCTAAACCACTGCAACAAAGTTCCATTAAGTCCAACATAGTGTTCTAATCTATCAAGTAGAATATTATTATCGATAGTATCAAAAGCTGCACTAAGGTCTAAAAGGACAAGTACAGAAACTAGTCCATTATCAGATGCAATGAGGAGGTCGTTAGTGACCTTCGCTAAGGCTGTTTCAGTACTATGATGGATTCTAAACCCAGACTGAAACTCTTCAAGTAAACCATTACCCTGTAGGGGAAGATTGAAGTAAATCGAATTCACTTCAATCAAATCACACATGAGTTCCAATTGTTCCATGAGTCTCTCCACTTGGGCTCCCCCTGGCCCAATTTTCTGTTAAAAAGTGGTGTCAATAGCATTAAAGCCCAGCTCACCAATTCCATAATTTCCGTTTGGGTCGACATGCAGCAGAAGAAGAGCGAGACACAGACAGGACACAGCAAGCTGGGATCAGTAAAGGGAGGAGGAGAAGGGAGAGGAGAAGAAATGCGTCTGCTCTCTCTGATAGCCGGAAGAAGATTTGAATGAATGATAACGACATCCTATGCCCACTCAGTTTTTCTGAACAAAAGCCTCAAACACCCTATGATTTGGACATCTGTGGAACCATGGTTTAGTCTAACTAAACAAATTCAATTTGAACCTCCTTGAGTCACCTCAATATTGATTAGTCTGAACCTCTACCTCAAATATGAAAGAATATTATTTTTGCTTTTGACTAAGATTTTTGGATACATGCATGTGTACATACAAATTATCCTTTATACTTTATTTAGATTTTATGCACATTTAAACTTTTTGAAATTTTGAATAGATGTTTTTCAGCAAACCCAAAACATTTATATCAAGTATGTCAAAACCCACATACTTCTAGTTCACCCTTTTTTTTTTACCCAGAATTTTTAAGTCTTTACAGGCATATACAGAACTTAATTAAATCCTAGACAATTATACAATGTTTATATTTGGTCATGCCCTAATTATTTTTGAAAATTTCTAGAAGTTTTTCAGAAACCAAATTTAAGGACCTACACTTTGGAATAGACACTGTTTACAAGCTTAAGACTTATCGACATCAGAACTTTAGTTCAGCATTTGGATCAAGCCTCGCCAAATTGTGATTTGATGCCTAGGATTTTTTTTTTTATTTTTTTATTTTTTTTTTTTTTTTGTTACTTATTTGTACCCGTAGGTAGATTCGGTTTGCAGTCTGGTGACAAGCCACCGGCTGCTGGTCGCTGCGTGGGCGAGCGCCCTAAACCTACATGTTTTTGTATGCGGGAGGAAACCGGAGAAATCCCGGAGAAAACCCACGCAACACGGGGAGAACATGCAAACTCCACACAGCTCACTGTTGGTCGGGGGCTGGGATCGAACCCACGATCTCATGATCCCCGCAATCCCCCGGCCGAGGGTAAAACTGTGCTGCCACAGTGCTAAACCACTGCGCCACCGTGCAGTGATGATAGGATTGCTATCAATGCTTCAATCAACGTCACCATTGATACCAGAGGGGGGACTGTAGCATCATCTCACTTTGGCTCAGCAATAATTGTTTTTCTGCTTAAAGACATTTTGTTTCACCCAGGAGTAAGACAGTCAAGAGCTGATTGTCTTCCCCAGGCCACAGCTGAAATCCCATTCCTTTGCTAAAACCAGTCTAAAAGAATTCAACCTATTTCCTCCTGCGCCCCTTTATTGCCCCCATAAACATGGAACAGACCTGAGGAACCCTCATGGCCTACACAGATCCACAACTCAGTTAATTTCCTTAAACTCTGGGACATGCTAAATTTAACCAGTGAACTTTAAAGTACATTATTACAAACCCAATTCTAAATCTTCCCTTCTTTTAAGGACTATGAAAAGCAAATGGACTCTTATGTTTTAATGTTGAAAATCAATAATATGTGTGAAATGCATAATCTGGGATTTCATATATATATATATATATATATATATATATATATATATATATATATATATATATATATATATATATATATATACACATGTTAAAAATGTTTAAATGAATGTTTATTCCTGCATGTTGATTTAGAAGCACTGCTTATGTTACATTAAGGTTAGCTTAGTTATACATAAGTGTGTAAAAGCATATTCCAGTGTATTAAAATTGTGTGTGTCCATGTGGTCCGGTATCAAATTTCACCCAGCCTTCACCGAGCCCCAGCTTCTCCATCCTATTGGTCCCTCGCAGACAAAGCCTGTTATTGGACTAAAGTTCATCAAGCCCGCCCACGAAGAAGGCTCATTGGCTGAGATTCCAGTCAACCCGGAAGCCTGCAAAAGCTCAACAGAACTTTTAAAAGGAGGAAAACCCCCTGCTACTTTCTCTTTTGACATGCCCTTTCGGCTCTTTTAATGCCTCCTCTTTGGACGCTCTTTTTGGCTCTTTTGCTCCGCTCTTTTGTCTCTCTTCTTTGTCCATTGTCTACACACAGCAAGAAAGAACTTTGGGAAGAACAAAGGACTGTCCGAACAAAGACTTCTCCCACGTGTTGCTTTTCCGAGCACAGAGCCGATAACTCATAATTTATTTATGTAACTTTGTATTTTAATGTTTTTTTCTTTTTCTCTTAAATGCCTAGGAATTCCTATTCCTTTGAGCTCAATTCTTAATCGGAGTTAAACTCCAATTTTTATTTATCTCTTTTTATTTGTTAAACTTTCTGTAAAACCACTGTTTGTTTTAATTTTAATATAAGTTTTAATCTTGACTTTATTTTTATAATATTTTTCTTGACCAATCACACACCAGAAGCTATTATTTTATCTAAAGTCCGAAAGTCTTTTTCTAATTTGAGATCCGATTAGATCTAATTATTCTCGAAGACCTCTGGAGCCGCTTGTCTACGAAGGAGAAAACGCGCAGCTCTTCACACGCTGAAGAAATGTCGGCACCATCTGGCTCTGATCCAAGTTACAACTGTGGGTCATTCAGCCAAAATCCAGCCACTTCGACCGCTTGACTTTAAAGGTTGAACCGTGGACCCTGAAATATCTGCGGGCAGATATTTCAATACCCCAACATCCACGAACTCTTGGGCTGAGGAAACAGCGAACAAGGAATGACGTGAGCTGCAAACTTTAATTCATCTGCTGAATTAAACGTCTGAGGTTCAGTAATAATTTGTATATCTAATCAGATGCAAATTAAGAAGCCCTTAACATAAATCTTCTTTTCGTTAAAATTCCATTTTTATTTTCTTAAGATTAATCCAGGACTTTTCATATAATTAGTAAACTTTCTCCATAAATTTGCGTTGTTTCCATAATCTGTTAACTCAAACTGATAGAAATTCCTTTCTCAGTTTAACCCTGGTTCCGAAAATATTGACATTGTTAATCTATCATTTACAAGATTGATTTTATGATTAATGAAATTACTGCAATGTCTGTTAATCATTTTGTTTAATAAATATGTGAAAATGAGAGAAGTTATTGAGAATTTATTTCATTCTTAGTCTGTTTCAAGCCCAGGTATCGAATTCACGGAAAAAATTTTGAGACTGATTATTAATAAATTTATCGAGTGATTAAACAGGTATAAAGTGAAATTAAAATTAAAATTGCTTCTTAAAGATAGAAGCTGGAGCTACGAGTGTTATTAACTTTTCTGGTGTATATAAAACAAAATTTGATCTCCGATTCCCATACATCAATCTAAATTAAATAATTTATACCTGGTCATATTTATTAATTTCATATTTTTCTATACCATCATGCCTCGCTCAGCTGTTTTTTTTTTTTTTTCTGTTTGGTTTATGGCTGCTTTCTGCAAATGCAAATTGTCACCATGAGACAAAGCATGGCCTCTCTGGACAGAACCATCCACAGATCACTGAGGTGAGGTCATGAAAACATCTCATCACACCCCCATACACAGATCCAATGCATTGGCTACAAGCAAATGGTGCCATTTCTCCAACCAACCCAAACCACCATGCTGTGCTGCTGCTGCTGCTGAATGAGCAATCGGGATGGATGGAAGTTATTTCAACGTAAAGCCAAGAGCATTTTCCTCTGATGTGAAAGCACAAGCTCCATAAAAACTTGTTTTATTCACTCATTTTCTCTCATGGCACAGATTGCTTGGTGACTGGGATTTTCTCACCATGCCATATGAACAAATGGGGGGGACATGTCCCCAAACCTACAGAAAAGAGAATTGTCCTCCCCAATTCATCACAATCCTCTCCATATCATGCTACACAACTGACCAAATGGATGTGAAGCATAACTGCATTTTTTTTCTTTAAAATTTGCAGCTTTTCTCACAAATTTGTAATTTTTTCTCATTAATTTGTTACATTTATTTGTAAATTTGCTAGCTTATTCTTTTTTTGTTTTGTTTTGTTTTGTTTTGTTTTTTAATTTTTGACTTTTTTGACTGGTTGATCTTGTGATGTTGAAAAATCTAAAAGTAGATCTCAAATGTAAAAAGGTTGGGAACCCTGCACTATTTAAAGCAACACTGTGTAGGATTTTTATGTAAATCAGTATTCTGCCCCACCACCGATCTGGCCTTCCCATAAGTGTCATAGATTTTATGTTAATTTATTATTTTTTCTGTGTTATGTATGATTATCATTTGCATTTATTCCCCTCTGTGTTCCCCTGAGTCCTCTGTAATTGTCTTCTGTGTCATCGCATGTCTGGTCCTGAGGCATTGTGTGTACCTGTTCACTTATTGTTCCAGCTCCTCATGTTTTCCGTACCCATAGCCTCTGCCCTCTCTGTATTACTCCTGTATTGTTGTCCTGTTTTATGTGCATTCCCTTTCTGTGATTGTCTGCACAGCCCTGCCAGTCCATTGCACCTCACCTGATGCCACATCCCTGCTTTCCCTGAGTGTTTCCCCAGCTGTCTCTCATTTGTGATTATCTGTCTCAGTATATATGAGTGTTCAGTGTCTGTCTGGTGGGGCGTTGTCGTCTAATATTCCCTGCCTGTTATCCTAGCATCTTGAATCCCTGTAAGTTCAGTAATTAATTGTGTCCTCAGTTTTTTTAACAGCCAACTTGTTGTTTTATTGTTTGTTCATTTATGTTCATTAATAAACCATCATGCTACCCTGGAACACTGCCTTCTTAAAAAGTCCTCCTTACCTGTCCACCGGAGGGCTGTATGACAGTACGACGCCACCAGACATAGACTCTGCAGGCGAGACTGGCAAGAGTTGGAAGAGGTTGAGTCGGGAGGAGCAGCAGCTCATTTGGGCTATAGAGGACTTAGCGGCCGCAGCTCGGAGCTGCTTCTGCGGGGAAGATGAAATTGATTCTTGGGAGGGAGTCACCAACCTGCTGGAAGCCAGGCTGCACTTGCACTTCCACCCCCGGGTGCTGAATCTCACTATTCTGGAGTTGCCACCACTACCCGCGATCTCCTCAGCCAGTCATCCCCGACCTACCGCCGGCTGCTGATCCTGCCGAGTTTGTGAAATACAGCGGGACCTGCTGGGTGTGCAGTGGTCCACGTTGGAAGGCAGGCTCCATGAGATCCAACTCCTCCCGGCGTTCCACCACTACTCCTCCAGCGGAGCCTCCAGCATTTTCAGCTCCAGCCTTTTCCCCTCCTCACCATTCTTCTTTCTCCGCTCCAGTCCCATGGAGTATCCTAGTACATTTGCTAGAATACTCCAGTATCGACTCCTGTGACAGCAGCTATGCAAGCTCCACATCATCCTCCACCTGAAGTGCTGGCTCCCACATCTACTGCATGGGTGCTCACGCTGTCCTATCAGTTGTCACCACTTCCACTAAGGACTCTTCTCCAGCAGTGACAACAGAACAGCGGAACAGGCAAGTACATTTCTTTTAACCATCTAATGATATGTCTTGCCTTGTTCTGGGTGAGGGGCCTCAGCAGCAGCCCCTTCTACTACTGAGCCCCCACCACCTTTTTCTGCTGTTACCCCTGCATTTGTACTGTCACCATCCCTGGTCTCCCTGCTTTTTCTTAAGGTGCAAACAGCAGCTCCCTCACTCTCAAAAGAGAATGAACCTGTTCCAGCTGCCTCCGAGGTGCACATCCCAGCTCCAGTACCTGCTCCACAACAGCTTCCAGATCTAGTACCTGCTCCAAGGCGCCTCCCAGCTCTGGTACCTGCTCCACAGCACCTTCCAGTTCCAGCACCAACTCGTCTTCGGATAGTTCCAGTTGCTTACAAGGTCTGCGTCACAGCTGCAGCCATCCACAAGGTGCCCACAACAGCTCCCGCTGTCTCCGAGGTGCACACAATGGCTCCCAGTATCCCTAAGGTGCATGCCACAGCTCTAGCTGTTCCCATGGTGCCCATTACAGTTTCTGCTCAGCCCGAAGTGCACACTCTGGTTCCAACTACTCATCCTGAGGTTGTCACCCCGGCAGCAGGAGAACAGGAGTTAAGGCAAGTACCTTTTCATTTCGTTAAAACCACTATTTTTGAAAAGAGTTGCCTCGCTCCTGATGGGGGTGCCCAAGAGTGCATTCCATAAGCCTCTGAGTCCTGCCCACCAGTGTCTGCTGCTTATGCCTGTGGTGTTGTCTCATTGACCTCCTGTTTCCCTCCATCATCTGAGGTGAACGTGTCGAGGATGGAACTGCTGGAGGACCATGCTCCAGCCATTATCTCAGAGGTCAGAAGACCTGCAGCATTGTTTTGGAGGTCAGAAGACCTCTACCCATCATCCAGGAGGTCAGAGGACCTCTACCTGTTGGCCAAGAGGTCAGGGGACCTCCACCTGTCATCCTAGATGTCGAGAGGTTTGCTCCACCAGTCGTCCAAGAGGACTAACTAACTAACCTGCACTTATATAGCGCTTTTCTAGTCACAAAGACCACTCAAAGCGCTTTCATTAATACTAACCCTCTATTCTAAGGGCCTAAAGGAAACAGATATCTAGGGACAATTTAGAACAGCCAATTAACCTAACATGCATGTCTTTGGCATGTGGGAGGAAACCGGAGAAATCCCGGAGTAAACCCACGCAACACGGGGAGAACATGCAAACTCCACACAGATCACTGTTGGTCGGGGGCTGGAATCGAACCCACGATCCCATGATACCCACAATCCTCCGGCCAAGGGTAAACTGTGCTGCCGCAGTGCTAACCACTGCGCCACCGTGCAGCCCAACGAGCAGGACGAGCAGTCCACTTCACCCTTCGTCCAAGAGGTCAAGCAATCCGCTCGACCTTCACCGCCTGAGGTCACCGCTTCCCAGCTGCTGTAAGCCCCTGCATTGAAAGCTGAAGGCCCTTCAGGTACTGTCCTCTGAACTAGAAACTCCTGTATTGATTTCTTCTGAAATAATAAAAACTCATGTGTTATTGACCCCTGAACGGAAAGCTCCTGTATTCATACCTCCAGAGCTAAAATCCCCTATATTGGTGCCTCCAGAGCTAAAAGTTCCTATGTTCGGGTCCCTGGAGTAAAGACTGCCTGTGTTTGTATCTTCAATGCTAAAATCTCCTATGCTGTTGTCCCCAGAGGAAAAATCTCATTTGTGGTCTCCAGAGCAAAGAGCCTGAATGTCATCTCCTGAGTTTAAAAACCCCATAAAAAAGCAAAACCCGGTGTTGCTTTTGTTTGAGCAAAAGGTACTTATGCTTTCTCCTGAGTTTAAAACCTCTATGTTATCTCGAGAAAAAAAAAAAAAAATCCATGTTTTATCATGAGTTTAAAACACCTGTGTTGTCACTATGTCCTGGGTTTAAGGGTACTATATTTTAACCTCCTGAGGTTAAAGGCTCCATGTTGACACCTCCTGATGTTAAAGTGTCCATGTTATCATCTCCTTAGTTTAAAGTTTCCATAATATTATCCCCTGAGCTTAAAGTGTCCTTGTTATCACCTCCTGAGTTTAACATTCCCATGCTATCATCTGAGTTTAAAAATATTTATGTTGTCACCTCCTGACTTTAAAAGTTTTATGTTGTCACCTCCTGAGTTTAAAGGTTCTATGTCATCTCCTACTGAGTTTAAAGGTTTTGGGTTGTCACCTCCTGAGATTCAAGGTTTTATGTTTTCACCTCCGGAGTTTAAAAGTTTTATGTTGTCACCTCGAGTTTAAAGGTTTTATGTTGGCACCTCCTAAGTTTAAAGGGTTTTCTTCTTTTTTTTTTACACTTTTTTTATTCAAGTTTAATATATTAACAATTTAACATTTTATACAACACAACAGAACTCCCCCCACCCCCCCACCCCAAAAAAAAGAAGTCAGGAGAGAGAGAGGGAAAAAAAGGTTTTTATTTCTTTTTTCCCCAATTTGATTCAACTTACATCAAATATTGATATCATTTGTATTCTTCACAAATAAGGTAAATGGCTGCCATAAAACTTGTCGGTGGATCCCTTCACAGTGGATCTCAATTTTCATAAATGTAACAACAGCATGAGGTCCCTAATCCAGTGAGTATGGGTGGGTGGAGCCTCTTCCTTCCATCTGATAATAATTAATCTTCTTGCTATTAATGTAGCAAAAGCAACAGCATCCAATTTATATTTTGGAAGGCGTGATCCTTCAAATATCCCAAATATTGCATAGTGATGATTGATCCTGAGAAATATCAAAGACATCTGAAAGGGTTTTAAATATCTCCTTCAGAAATTTGATAAGTTGAGGGCAGATCCAAAAGCTATGAATAAGTGTTCCTGTTTGATTTTTGCATCTAACACACATGAAGTTCAAATTCGGAAAAAATCTTGGCCAATTTCTCTCTATAATGAAGGCGATGAACAACTTTAAATTGTAAAAGTCCATGCCGGGCACATATGGAAGATGAGTGGACTCTCCTCAATATTGGTTCCCATGTATCATCGCTCAATTGCAATCCAAGGTCCTCTTCCCAAAGGTTTTTAATTTTTGATAAAAAGGGACATTCATAATTAAAAATTAACTCATATATTTCTGTAACCACACCACTATCAAATGGATTTATATCCAAAATACTATCCAGCTAGGTTTTTGATGGTAAATGTGGAACATTTGTCAAGTTAGATCGAGCAAAATTCCTGACTTGAATATATCTAAAAAACTGGTTACTTCCAAAATTATATTTATATATCAGCTGAGTAAATTTGGCAAAAAACATTATCAATATACAAATCAATAAAAGAATTGAAATTTTTCATACTGAAAATTCTAAAAGCTGAATCCTGCATAGATGGTGGAAAAAAATGGGATTCCAGTCTATTGGTGCAGATAAAGCCAAAGACCTTAAGCCAAATTTCTTCCTGAATTGCAACCAGATTTTAAGAGAATTTTCCACTATTGGATTTAGTCTGTAATCAACTACCTCTATAGGCAAAGGTCCCGCAAGAAGCACATGTAATGAGGAAGTTTTACAAAAATAGGCTTCCATAGCTAACCGTGATATTTTTTGGTCACCTCTTTGATTTTTCCAGAATAACAAACCTTGAATATTAGTTGCCCAATACCGTCGGCCTCCGTCGGTCTATGATGACCATGGAAGCGAATCCTAAATGTCTATTCTGCTCGAATAAAAAAAAAAAAAAAAAGCACCGCCTCTGACTGAAGAGGCCGATGTGCGAATGGCTGTCCCTGTCACACAGGTAGCACTTGTGGGTGGTCTCCGTGCTGCTGGGTCTGTGACTGTTCTTCCTGCGGGTCCTTTTTTTATCTGCTGCAGCAGTCTGTCTTCACCCAGCCTTACAAAAAACAGCTCGCGAACTTCTCTGCTTCAATTGGCTCGCTGCATTCACAGCTTTGGTAGGCGGGTCCTTCTTGCTAGGTTTTCAGTCATTGGTTCTTCAAGGTTTCAGAAACCCAATTCAAGGCTCTTATTAGTCGAATGAGAGGTCAATCAGATGAACTAATCTGTTTGCGGCTGTGTCTGCAGTGGAAGAACAGAAATGCAGCTTTTATTTTCAGTGCGCGCTTGGACCCAGCTCCATTGTGCATCCTAGAGCGCACGAGAGTGCTCTGGGATGCAGAGACTTGCCCGCCCGCGGTACAATGGAGTGCAAGAGGTTAACTGCTTTTAGAAGAACTGCAAAATTTAAATCAAAAATTTTACTGTACCATTGTGGAACATTAATTCCCAAATAAGTAAAATATGTTGCTGATGGCCCCAAACCTAAATTTTGAAGTGACTTTTTTTTTTTCTTATGGCATTCATGGGACGCCATCTGTTTTTACCAAGATTTAATCCATAACCTGAAATTATGCCAAAATCATTAAGTATACTAAAAATATGTGGTAATGATGTTGGATGGTCAGAAATATAAAGCAAAAGATCATCTGCATACAAAGACAATATATATTCTTCCTCACCTCTAAATATACCTTTAAAATGTGTCACTGAACCAAGTTTAATTGCTAATGATTCTATCACTATTGCAAAAAGGAGGGGGGATAATGGACATCCCTGTCTTGTACCCAGGTGGAGTCGGAAATAGTTTGATTTATCTTTATTAGTTTGTACTCGTGCCATAGGAGATGAATATAATAATTTTATCCATGATAAAAAAAATAAAAAATAAAAAAAAAACTTTTATCAAATCCAAATTTAGTGAGAGTAAAGTATAAATAATCCCACTCCACTCGGTCAAAGGCCTTCTCTGCATCAAGATATAAAATAATCTCTGGTGAGGAAGAGGAAGGCGTATACAAAATATCAAATAATTTACGTACATTAAAAAATCCATATCTTCCTATGATAAACCCAGTTTGATACTGAAATATGATAGAAGGTAACAATTTTTCCAACCGCCTAGCTAGGCACTTTGATTCAATTTTTAAATCCACATTTAATAAAGAAATTTGCCGATAGAATGAGGGTTTTGATATATCTTTATTTGGCTTTGGTATCAAAGAGATGGTAGCTTCATTCAGAGTTTGAGGGAGAATTCCTGCTATAAATTTATAAATTCCTGCTGTACCGATGGTCATCACCGGGAAACGTGCGATCGCTCAGAAATAAAACAGATGAGCTTACAGCGCTGGTCAGGATGCAAAAGGAGTATTGTGAGTGTAGTATCATGTGTTTTACAGAGACGTGGTTACACTCACAGATCCCGGATGTAAACGTAGCAATACCTGGCTTCAAGACTTATACGGGGGGACAGAGACGTGATAAGCAGCCGGTAAAAGAGAGGAGGAGGGATGGCACTTCTTATTAAAGAAAGGTGGTGTAATCCTGGACATATTTATGTGAAGGAAATGTGCTGCAGCCCAGACATTGAACTGCTGGCTGTGCGTATGCGACCTTATTATATGCCTCAAGAAATGAAGTGTGCCTTAAATATTATCGTCTATGTCCCTCCGTCAGCTGACGCAGCGGTGGCCTGTGACATCATCAGCTCCACTACGGCCACATTACATGAGAAGCACCCAGATGCATTTATGGCCATCACGGGTGATTTTAACCATGTCTTAATGGGAAAAAACATCACCAAACTTTCACCAGTTTGTTGACTGTCCCACCAGAGAAAACTAAAACACTGGATTTTCTGTATGCCAATGTCAGAGATGCATATATGGCTCTTTTCCATAGTCACAGTTCTTTTTTACTTGTTTCGATTCTCCACTACTTCTTTCTCCCTGGGTTGTTGATCCATTACAACCCTGTAAAGTCGCGTAAGCTCGGAAGTGGGCATGATTAAGGCGGTGCCACACTCTGCTGACGTCAAGCACCCGACCGACTCCTTCACAACAAAGAAAATGGCGGATTAGGAGCGGAGGATTTCCACGTTGCTTCTTCTCTGGCTTTTGAACACAATAAATGAATGTTTTTAACCGGAGAAGAGAGTTTTACAGGAGAAGACGACGTGCATTGAGAGAACACACGTTGGAGCAGTACCAGAGACTCGTTGTTGCCATTGGGGAATATCAAACAGCGGAATATGAAGCGGAATATGAAGCAGAGAGCTTAATTACCCAGCACATCAGGCACAGCAAGCACAGGAGGAAATGGTTTTTGGTAATTTAATGCTTTCTATTGTCATTTTATCGTCATGTCATTGTTGTGTACAGCATTTTGATGTCGCCAGGTTATCAGTATTAATATGTATGCTGTGTGTGTGTGTGTGTTTTAGTTGGCTGCGTTGTTGCAAAATCAACGCTGCAGACCATGGACCTGGGCAGTAAACCATAGCTCGCAGTGGTGGGAGAATATTGTCCCCAGCTTCTCAAGCACACAGTGGTTGCAGAACTTCCGGATGTCCGAGGACACTTTCACCTACTTGTGCCACAAATTGCATCCATGCATGGAGCCTCATTCATGTGCATACATACGTCAAACGTTTGTTTTTTAAATAAAATTTGGTGCACTTTTCATCTACGTCTCCTCTGTTGTTCATAACGGTTAACTGTTAAGGGACAGCTAATTAAATCCTAAAACCTTGTAATTGACCTTGGAATTATATGTGGATACTTGTTATATTTCCAATTAATCATAGCCCTATTTTACTTACAAAATAATTTAAATTACTTTAAAAAAAAAGCCAATTCAACTGTAGGAAAATTCTTGTTTTTGTGTATCATTTTCCCATTGATAGTTATTTTTAAGGGATATGTGTTCAGGGATGGGAAATTACACGCTAAAACACCGTAGAAAATGACTGCAGAAAAATGCAGCAGCTGAACAACTCCCTTTTGGTTTTATTGAATTGCCAATTGACCTTGGAATTATATGTGGAAACTTGTTATATTTCCAGTTAATCCTAGCCCACTTTTACTTACAAAATAATTTTAAAGAAAGGCAATCCAACTGTAGCACCATTTTGCATGTTGAGTGTCATTTGAGTATCATTTTCCCATCTATTGATATTTATAAGGGATATGTGTTCAGGGATGGTTAATTACATGTTAAAACACCTTAGAAAAATGACTACTACAAAAAAGGCAGCAGCTAGACAACTCACTTTTGGTTTGATGGAATTGCAAATTGACTTTGGAATTATATGTGGAAAATTGTTATTTCCAGTTAATCCTAGCCCATTTTGTCTTACAAAATAAATTTAAAAATGTTAAAGTCACTCAAACTGTAGCATCATTTTTTATGTCGAGTGTGATTTGAGTACCATTTTCCAATCTATTGATATTTATAAGGGATATGTGTTCAGGGATGGGTAATTACACGTTAAAACACCTTAGAAAATCACTGCAAAAAAAGCAGCAGCTAGACAACTCACTTTGGGTTTGATGGAATTGTCAATGGACCACGAAATTTTCTGATGAAACTTTTGTTATTCCTATTACATATGGTGACATTGTCAGACTGGCCAACACCAAATTATAATTTTATTTTTCAAACCTATGACACTTTGGATGTATTGAATCAGAAAATCATAGGTTTATCATATTCATGTCAACGTTTACAACTACAAAACTGTTATATTTGGGTTTACATGTATGGGTATTTTCCCTTTATATTATACTAGACTCCTTATAATGTATTGAAATTCTCTGAATTTGGAATGACGATAGAACATTCAATTTACATGTACTTACCTTTTACCTACTTTTACTTTTACCTTCATCAGTGTCTACTGCTGAATGTAAAGTACACCTGTGCCACTGTTTAAAATTTATCTTGAACACTGTACACAATTTAGAGAAATGTATACAGCCGTGATAATTGTTATTAACTTTAACAATAACAATTACATTACCTTTAAAAATCATGACACCTTTATGGATGAACAGCGGCATTTGGCTAATATGAGGCAATGGAATGTGTATGTAATTATTCGCCTTTCTCATTTAGTTATAACAGACAAACCACACTTTTATCCAAAAAAGTAACAATTTAATAACATTAGAAATATTCCCAAAACATGTTTAAAAACGGGGATTTTTCAGTACTTCGAACAGACTGCCAAAATGGTTCAGGAAAACTGTGTTGAAAGAAGCCGTCTCTGTCAGCTCATCCCTTCTGAATGCTTCTTCCTTCTCCTGGGCTGACTGCAGGTTTGCTGCAAGCATTCGTATTCCTGATGGTGTCTTTCGCGCTGTTCATGGAGCTGTTGATGCTGTTCGAGCATCCTATCATGGGCCAGCATCTCAGATTGCTATGAAAACACCCCTGCATCTAGTGTTTTTTTTTAAACGTACAAACTAACTAACTAACTAACTAACCTGCACTTATATAGCGCTTTTCTAGTCACAAAGACCACTCAAAGCGCTTTCATTAATACTAACCCTCTATTCTAAGGGCCTGTAGGGAACAGATATCTAGGGACAATTTAGAACAGCCAATTAACCTAACATGCATGTTTTTTTTGGCATGTGGGAGGAAACCGGAGAAATTCCGGAGTAAACCCACGCAACACGGGGAGAACATGCAAACTCCACACAGATCACTGTTGGTCGGGGGCTGGGATCGAACCCACGATCCCACGATCCCACGATCCCCACAATCCCCCGGCCAAGGGTAAACTGTGCTGCTGCAGTGCTAACCACTGCGCCACCGTGCGGCCAAAGACATTTTAAATTCCTTATTATGCATCAAAAGAAAATAACAATAATCACATTAAAAAAAACGGGTAGTCATTTTCAGTTGTGCCTTATCAGAACTTGCCCGGGACATGACGGTTACTGATGGAGCTGCCGATATTGCGGACAATGGTCTCGACACCGATTCTGGCCCCCAGACAGACGCCGGAGGGATTCTAGAAGGAAAATGCACACAATAAAGCTCACCAACAAAGTGCAACATGTACAGAAAACACCAAACTTTTTAACCAGAATACAATACAATAGAATACAGAAGCTTCTTTCAGAGTTTGCTTTAAGTGAATACTGAAATAAAAGCGTGAAGCTGCTACCTCACAGCAAGCTGCGGAGGTAGCCGGATATTAGCTGGCTAACCATCATCACTAACCATTGCCCACAATCGAAAAAATTTCTTTATTGCTTAAAAGAAGTGAGCTTTTGACCGAAAGGACCAATTGGCAAAAAGACAGACAATATTAAAACAACACTCACCGTCAACGTTTTCCAATTGCGTGGCCGTGTCGAGCACATTGTCTCTGCCATTGCTAGCAGGCCGATGTCCGTCCATCTGCTCGTACCATATCCACTCGCACCACTGCATCCGTTATGGTCCTTTACGGCCCGATAATCGCTTGTCATTTTTTTTTTTTTTGGACATTGTTAATACAATTGTGAAGCCGCTCACTGTGGTTACTCGCTGAAATTACAAATGGCGGTCGTTTAGCTTCAACAGAAAACAGAAAACGGACTCTTTTTTGTGATGTTACGCCCTGACCTATCAGCGGCTAGCAATCGATTGACGTCAAATCACACCTCGCTTTTCGCTCGGTTGTACCCTGCCCTTCAACTGGCACGAAAATCGTATCGGTTAAAGTGGGTAGGGTACTGTGGAAAGAGCGAGAAAGTGAATAAAGTAGAAGTAAGTAAAGCTAAGGTGATACTTGTGGAAAAGTGCCTATAGTGCCACAGCTCTACCCCCCACTAACTAACTAACTAACTAACCTGCACTTATATAGCGCTTTTCTAGTCACAAAGACCACTCAAAGCGCTTTCATTAATACTAACCCTCTATTCTAAGGGCCTATAGGAAACAGATATCTAGGGACAATTTAGAACAGCCAATTAACCTAACATGCATGTTTTTGGCATGTGGGAGGAAACCGGAGAAATCCCGGAGTAAACCCACGCAACACGGGGAGAACATGCAAACTCCACACAGATCACTGTTGGTCGGGGGCTGGGATCGAACCCACGATCCCACGATCCCCACAATCCCCCGGCCAAGGGTAAACTGTGCTGCCGCAGTGCTAACCACTGCGCCACCGTGCAGCCGATCTGATTTGCCCACTGGCAAATCAGATCACTACATGGTCATGTTAACACCAAAGTATGTTCCCCTTGTGCAAAGGCAGCCTGCTTATACATGGACTGTGAGGAGGTGGACACAGGAGGCTGCTGATGCATTACAGGACTGCTTCGAGACTACAGCCTGCAGCGTACTCTGTGAACCACATGGGGTGGACACAGACAATATGACCGACTGCATCATAGAATACATCAGATTCTATGAAGACACAACCATGCCAGCTCAGACTGTACACTGCTTCTCCAACAACAGACCATGGGTCACCAGTGACGTGAAAGCACTTCTGAATAAAAAGAAGGGAGCTTTTAGGGCTGGAGACAAGGAGAAGCTGAGGGGAATGCAGCATGAGCTGAGAGAGATGCTGAGGAGGTGCAAAGACAATTATTGGAGGAAGTTGAAAGACAAGCTCAGGCAAAACAACACTAAAGATGAGTGGGAGGGAACGAAGCAAATAACTGGGTGCAAGGGGGGAGTCAGGCAGCCATCTGGGAGCCAGGATAGAGCTGATGACACTTATAACTCCTGTTCTTAATGACTGCTGTTATATATTTATGTATGTATGTACTTGTATTATTTATTGGGTTTTATTTCATTTATTATGTACTACATCCATTGGGTATGTGTGGACTGTGTGGTTGCAGCACGGGTGTCAAGCCCAAGACAAATTTCCCCTTGAGGGACAATAAAGTTTATCTTATCTTATCTTATCTTAACTTATCTTATGAACTGAATCTGTTTTTTATTAGGTTCAACTCACAGTCTGTCACCCCAGCAAAACAACCAGACCCCCACACACCCCTCCCCACCCACCCTCCTGTGCAGAACCTCTCTCCATCTCCCCCCTCTTCCTCCTCGGGGGGCACCAGGACCCTTCCTCACGTCACGGTTACTACAGACCAGGTGAGGAAACAGCTGGAGAGACTCCATCAGCAGAAGGCCGTGGGCCCTGATGGCATCTCCTCCAGGACCCTGAGGACCTGTGCCAACCAGCTACTGAAACACCTGTACAACCTGATCCTGAGTCTGGATAGAGTACTGGTGCTGTGGAAGACATCCTTCCTGGTTCCTGTCCCCAAGAAGTCATCTCCATCGGACCTGAACGACTATCGACCAGTTGCCCTCACATCCCAAGTAATGAAGGTCCTAGAGAGACTGTTCTTAGCCGATCTGAGGCCGCAGGTGAAGATGTGGCTGAACCCTCTGCAGTATGCATATCAGTCCCATTAAGGAGTTAAAGATGCTGTCACCTACCTGCTGCAAAGAGCCCATCTGCACCTGGATGGCGGAGGAGATACTGTGAGAATCACTTTTTTTTAATTTCTCCAGTGCCTTTAACACCATCCAGCCACTGCTGCTGGGTGAGAAGCTGCAGGTGATGGGGGTCAACAGCTCTGTGATCTCCTGGATTACTGACTACCTGACAGGCAGACCACAGTTTGTCCAGCTGGGCAATGTCTTGTCTGGAGTGGTGGCTAGTGATACAGGAGTGCCACAGGGGACTGTGCTCTCTCCTTTTCTTTTTACCTTATACACCACTGACTTTCAGTACAACACAGAATCATGCCACCTGCAGAAATTCTCTGACGACTCAGCTGTTGTGGGGTGTATAAGAGTAGGAAAGAAGGGGGAGTACAGGGCACTGGTAGAAAGATTTGTGGAGTGGACGGAGCAGAATCACCTGAGATTGAATGTCAGCAAGACCAGAGAGATGGTTATTGACTTCAGGAAGAGGAAGACTCCTTCTCAGCCACTGCAGATTAGGGGGGAAGATGAGGGAGTGGTTGAGGACTACAAATGTCTGAGTGTCAGGATCAGCAGCGGGTTGGACTGGAGAACCAACACCAATGATGCGCACAAGAAGGGGATTAGCAGACTCTACTTCCTGAGGAAACTGAGATCCTTCAACGCGTGTAGCAGGATGCTGGAGCTTTTCCATCATTGTTGCCAGCGTCATCTTCTTTGTTGCTGTTTACTGGGGTAGTAGCATCAGGGCCAGAGACACCAACAGACTTGACAAGATTGTCAAGAGGGCTGGCTCTGTAGTTGGTCTCAGACCAGAGACCTTTGAGACAGTGGTGGAGAGAAGAACACTAAATACAGACATGGACAAAATTGTTAGTACCCCTCTGTTCATGAAAGAAAAACTCACAATGGTCACAGAAATAACTTGAATCTGACAAAAGTGGTAATAAATAAAAACTCTATGAAAATTAACCAATGGAAATCAGACAATGCTTTTGAATTGTGGTTCAACAGAATTATTTTAAAAAACAAACTCATGAAACAGGCCTGGACAAAAACGATGGTACCCCTAGAAGAGATTGAAAATAATGTGACCATAGGGACATGTTCAACCAAGATGTGTCCTCTAATTAACATCACAGGTGTCTACAAACTTGTAATCAGTCAGTCGGCCTATTTAAAGGGTGACAAGTAGTCACTGTGCTGTTTGATGACATGGTGTGTACCACACTAAACATGGACCAGAGGAAGGAAAGGAGAGAGTTGTCTCAGGCGATTAGAAAGAAAATTATAGACAAGCATGTCAAAGGTAAAGGCTATAAGACCATCTCCAAGCAGCTTGATGTTCCTGTGAGTACAGTTGCACATGTTATTCAGATATTTAAGATCCATAGGACTGTAGCCAACCTCCCTGGACGTGGCTGCAGGAGGAGACGGATAATACGAATGATAACAAAAGAGCCCAGAACAGTCTCTAAACACATTCATGGTGAACTCCAAGGTCAAGGTACACTACCGTTCAAAAGTTTGGGGTCACCTCAGACAATTTTGTGTTTTCCATGAAAAGTAACACTTTTATTTACCACCATGAGTTGTAAAATGAATAGAAAATATAGTCAAGACATTGACAAGGTTAGAAATAATGATTTGTATTTGAAATAATAATTGTTTCCTTCAAACTTTGCTTTCGTCAAAGAATCCTCCATTTGCAGCAATTACAGCATTGCAGACCTAACATGATTGCACAAGGGTTTTCTAATCATCCATTAGCCTTCTGACCCAATGAGCAAACACATTGTACCATTAGAACACTGGAGTGATAGTTGCTGGAAATGGCCCTCTATACACCTATATTGCACCAAAAACCAGACATTTGCAGCTAGAATAGTCATTTACCACATTAGCAATGTATAGAGTGTATTTCTGATTAGTTTAAAGTTATCTTCATTGAAAAAAGTGCTTTTCTTTCAAAAATAAGGAAATTTCTTAGTGACCCCAAACTTTTGAATGGTAGTGTACATCAGTGTCAGATCGCACCATCCGTCATTGTTTGAGCCAGAGTGGATGTCATGGGAGACGACCAAGGAGGACACCACTGTTGAAAACAAATCTTAAAAAAGCCAGACTGGAATTTGCCAAACTGCATGTTGAAAAGCCACAAAGCTTCTGGGAGAATGTCCTATGGACAGACAAGACAAAACTGGAACTTTTTGGCAAGGCACATCAGCCTATGTTGATGTGTTCACAGACACAAAAATGAAGCATACCAAGAAAAGAACACTGTCCCTACTGTGAAACATGGAGGAGGTTCTGTTATGTTCTGGGGCTGCTTTGCTGCATTTGGCACAGGGTGTCTTGAATCTGTGCAGGGTACAATGAAATCTCAAGACTATCAAGGTATTCTAGAGAGAAATGTGCTGCCCAGTGTCAGACAGCTTGGTCTCAGTTGCAGGTCATGGGTCTTGCAACAGGACAATGACCCAAAACACACAGCTAAAAACACCCAAGAATGGCTAAGAGCAAAACATTGGACTATTCTAAAGTTTTGCATCAGATGATAGTAATTATAATCAATCATTATTCGAGTCCTAATCATGTTTACCAGCATGTCTTTTATGTTACAATCCTGTATTTGTTCATTTTTTCTTTTTTCTGCTAACATAAATCACAATTTTAGCTTGACCCAAGATGAAATTTAACAGTTCACTTTTTTTCTTGCTTCTCTGTTTATATAGAAAACCCAAGATAAAAAATCTGCAGGGAAAAGACTTCTCCAAACAGATAAAACTGTGGTGATCCAAGCTCTGAACTCATCCGTGCTCGGGTTACTCAGTATTTTCCCTTTTTCTCCCATATTATTTCGGTTTGGGTATTATTGTTCTCCCAGGGCTTTTATTCTGACAGCGTCGCGGCCAAACTTCCAGCTGTCAAAGCTGAGCCGGCGCTGTCACAACTGATCTTGATTTCGGTAATTACATTCCCCCTTTCCTGTTTGGTCCTTTCACTTCTGTTATCAGTATTTAAGAACGCAGCGGAGGCTCACTCCTCGCTGCGACCTACATCTGTATATCAGCACTGGAGTCCCCATCCCCAGTTCCAGTCTTCCCTTCGTGTTTGATCCGTCTTCGCTTCAGCACTTGTAAGTGTGTATTCTATAGCGTCAATTTCTGTCCTTGCTACGCTCTTACATTTGATGTCAGTGTTCATTATTTTGTGTCCTAGTTTAATGTATGTGTTTTGCCCCAAGTGGCTCTTTACTTTGTTCCTTTGTGCTTTTGTTAATAAACAAGCAAACTCTCTGTTGCCATCTGACGCCTCATTAATGCCCTGAAAGGGGCATGCATGGCAAAAAAGCTTCCCCCCAAAAAACAAACAACAATTGCAGTCTGTTACAGTCCAGAAAGCAATGGAACACAGTCTCTTTCTGAGGACAAAATGGACAAACCTCAACAACATTTGGGTTTAAAATAGAGATAAAAGCATTTACAGCCACAGCACCATGTAAAACTCACCATTGCAGGTGTCAGAGTGCTCTCCAGGCAGGCCTCACCTCTGAACACAAACCCAAGTGTTTCCTCTATGGTGTATCAGCTCGACCTTTTAATTTATTCACATTTAGAACTTTCACCTAGAGTGCATGCATTTTTTTTTTAACCAGAAGAGTCACAAATGTCAATGTGTTCAGAGTTTAAAAACACACCAGTGCCATCTTTAAAATCAGGCGATAAAACACTAAAAGGAAAAGGCTCGTCAGCAGTTTGCACAGAATCTTTGCAGTGTAAAACAATAGCAGAGTGTTCTTCTAACTAACTAACTAACTAACCTGCACTTATATAGCGCTTTTCTAGTCACAAAGACCACTCAAAGCACTTTCATTAATACTAACCCTCTATTCTAAGGGCCTATAGGAAACAGATATCTAGGGACAATTTAGAACAGCCAATTAACCTAACATGCATGTTTTTGGCATGTGGGAGGAAACCGGAGAAATCCCGGAGTAAACCCACGCGACACGGGGAGAACATGCAAACTCCACACAGATCACTGTTGGTCGGGGGCTGGGATCGAACCTACGATCCCACGATCCCCACAATCCCCCGGCCAAGGGTAAACTGTGCTGCCGCAGTGCTAACCACTGCGCCACCGTGCAGCCGCTGCGCCACCGTGCAGCCACTGCGCCACCGTGCAGCCTTTTATGGCGAGGCAGTCTCTCCAATCTTTCAAACACCAAGAGCCCAGCACAGGGCAACAGCATTGTCCAGGTTAGGACCACATAAGTTCACCAAAGGCCCTTTTCCACTAGCATGCTTTAGCGCGACATGGGACGGCTCAGCATGCTTTGTACGCTTTTCCACAAGCCCCAACACGGTTTAGCAGCCGCGATTCTCAGCCCCGCTCAAGGGCAGGGTACAGCAGTGCTGAGCTGGGCCGTGTTGTGACGTTAACAGACTGGTCGCCGCTGATTGGTCAGGTCGTAACCGGCGCTGATTGGTCAGGTTGTAACCGCCCCTCTCCTCCTCCTGCCGAATCTTCACGACCTTCTCAATAAAGTTTTTGAAAAAAAAAAAAAAAAAGAATCTTCACGACCGCCATTACTCAGCACGCAACCACTGTTGGTGGTTTATTTTCAGTGTATTGCTGTGCTATTTTCATTTATTCTCTATCAAAAATGGCTTCGCGTAATAAGGGTGTTCCATGGACCAATAAGGAGGTGCAGTGTCTGCTCACTGCACTGTCAGACGAATGCATCCAGCGCGAGTTAGACGGAGCCACCCGGAGAAAAAATATACCAGGAGGTCTCGACATCGGAGTCCTTTAATGGTGAGTTTTAACTTTTTTTTATTGTGCGCTTTTTCGCAAATATATTCTGTAAGACGCTCAGTTTATTTATGCAATAAAAAAGCTGTTCATCTGTGGATGATCGCTCTGCTTTGTTGCAGCACACTGCGGACTCAAGGTTTTATTTTAATTATTCATGTGAACAATACGCTGAAATAAGCTTATGTAATCTTGTTAAAAACTATTGTCTTTTCTGTATATCTTACACTTTCGTGCTGTATTTTATTGTGTGCATTTTCCTTGTAGAATCATCCCACGTGTCCGCCGTGCCAGCCCGCCCGGATTCTCCAATGTGAATCTGTCCCGCCACCAGGCGCAAAATGTATTCAATGATAAATATTTACAACATTTAAATGAGGTTGCAGAAAACGCGAGGGTATCCCTGGAGCAGGCAGGAGCTGGCAGAGACGGCTTCTTTCAACCGAGCCTTCCTGACCCAGAGCTGGCAGACACGGCTTCATTCAACCGAGCCTTCCTGACCCAGAGCTGGCAGACACGGCTTTATTCAACCGAGCCTTCCTGACCCAGAGCTGGCAGAGACGGCTTCTTTCAACCGAGCCTTCCTGACCCAGTTTGGGAAGCTGGTGTAGAGGCACTCAGTGGTCAGCGTGTATAAAATGGCAATTAACCTTCATGTTGTGTTGCAAAGGTTGTTTTTTTTTTTTTATTTTAATATTTTGTATATAATAAAATGGAATTGTTTTGGAAAGTGTGGTTTGTCTGTTATAACACTGAATTATAAAACAGTATAATTACATAGAAATTCCATTGCCTTGTCTGATGAAAATGATGCTGATCATCCTGTCATGGGTCAACCATTGTAAAGGTAATGTAATTTTTAACTAGACCAAAAAACAAATGTTTTTGTAAGCTTTCTGTTCTTTTTATTGAAATATCATAAAAAATTAGCACCACATGATCCAGTTATAAACTTTGGGTAAGTTTTTTATGTTAACTTATAAGAAGTTGCACAGTTGGACTTTAAAATGCAGCAGGAGAGACTGATCAAGCTTACAAGTCAAAGTAGGTAAAAAAGTAAGTATATGTAAATTGAATGTTCTATCGGCATTCCAATTTCAGAGAATTACAATACTTTAGAAGGAGTGTAGCATCATCTAAATAGAAAATAATAATACTGTTGTTCCAAACGTTGACCTGAAGGTGAAAAACATGATTTTTTTTTTTTATTCAGTACATCCAAAATGCCCTAGGATGTAAAAAATAATACAATTTGGTGTTGGCCAGTGTGCCACTGTCTCATTATTTAATACGAATAAAAACAAGTTTCAGCTCATTATTTCTAGGTCATTTGGCAGTTAATTCAAATCAAAAGTGACTTGTGTTGTTGCAGCTTTTTTATCAGAGAGTTTCTCCAGTTTTGGAGCATATAATCATCCGTCCCTTAACTGTTAAACATTAAATAACAGCAGACAGATTGGCAAAGGATACACAATTGTGTTGCTGTTGCCCAAAACCACTGTGACCCACTGCTTGTGTTGCTACCTTTCATGTGTGTGCTTTTTATCAATATTCACACGTTTTTGTAAGTACGTGGGATAGTATTAAATTGAAATATAACATATTTCTAATAATGTTTGCTTTTTGCAAATATTTACACTTATTTTGAAAGTAAAAGTTGGATACTGCGGGGGGGGGGGGGGTGTCTAATCATGTGCCATGGAGGGTCAAGACCCTGCAGGCTTTACCTCCAACCAGTGTCTTCAACAGCAGATTCCACTGAACTTCTTCCACTGACTGATCAGTGATAACACCTGCTGAAGAGACTGGGTAGAAGAGAGAACCTGCAGGGTCTTGGCCCCCCATGACACATGATTGGAAGCCCCCGGATTAGGTTTAATTGGATTTAACATTTTAACACAAACTGCTTTATGGTTCATAATTCTGTTGACAGACTTACACCAAACCAAAAGTGATTTCTCAAACTGCTGGATTATTCTTAGCTTTTCCAATCTTTCAGTATTTAATTTATGCCACATGGTGGTAACCTTCACGTATAAAAAAAGAGACATCTGCAAAAACTTCATAGGTTTATTGTCAGTGCAAATCCCAGTGCAATACAACATGAATGCATATCTAGTACATTGTTGATGCAGAGAATATATATTTCTACAGTACATGTTTCCATGTAAACTTGTGACTGCATTATTTTAATTGCTTTTAATCCTAGATCAAGTTTGTTTTGGCCTAAAATGCATGATAACTGTCAAATATATCTTATTATACCTAACTCAGTAAAGTTTACTTTTTGAATATATATTTTGTGGCTAATATTAACCTGGCGATCAAGTTGTGTCAGCTGATCGTTTTTTTTCTATGATACCATCTCAGAATCTGCTGCAGAAGCAGGTAAGTCCATGATGTCTCAAAAGTCTCTCCATGATTTTCAAGCAGATCAGAGCAATTTGTTGTACAGGAAATAAAACATTTCTACAGACATTCTTAAGCTCAATACTGCTTGTTTGTGAAGCTGTGTTGACATCAGTGACAGGCTGATCACATCCGTGACAGGCACGCCCAGAGCGAATGAAGCAGTAATTTCCCCACAACAGAGCCATCTGAAACACACACAGCGTACATATTTTAGTACCTAACAGCGATAACTTGCAGACATTAAAGTGTAGCACGACGTACTTATAGCAAACTAGCATTAGCAACCATTAGCTTACCGTCATATACGACCTAGTTTGTATCCTCACGCCTTTGGCTCTCCCAGAAGCTGCAGAACTATTCGAGTGTTTTCATCTCGCTGCCTGTACCCTTGTCTGGTAGTCCTTTTTGGCGTTTACGGTGAAAAAAGCCACAGACCGAGGAGTGGCCTTGTACAGCTATGTGTTATGTTTTGCTTGGGTCTTCTCAATAAAGTTTTGGAAAAAAAAATGTTTTGCTTGGGTCGCGTGTGTTACGTCACGGGAGTGTGGCACCGCCTCGCTGTTATAAACCCACCCACCCCAGCACAACACCCATGCCCAACACCGTGCTAATGGAGACAGAAGCATTCCGAGCCATACTGAAGTGAATCGAGCCGTACCGAGGTGTGCTGGGCTAGTGGAAAAGAGGCTCAAGTGTCCCAGTGTTGTAACATTTGAAGAAAGGAACTTTTTTTTTTAAAAAAAAACAGAAGGTCCTAAAATATTGCCCATATCGAAATGGGTCCCAAACACAAGTGGTTCCTTTAAAAGCCAAAAAGGTAACAAAGAAACCTAGGGAGAGTTCTTTTTAAAAAGTCCCCAGATTGTAAAAACACTTTGATAAAACAGGAAGTTCTGCGAGTTTTTGGTTCTTTAAGTCCATTAAAAACAAAGACTCCTCTAGTCCCAGCCCCCCACAGTGAGTCAGGACAGCTCTGGCAACAGGTCTCCACACAAGGTCAAGAGGGCCACTCAGCAGTTACTGAATGAACTGCAGGCGAAAGATGGCCCCCCTGCTAGCCAGATGGATGAGTCCTTGACCACCTTCTTCCCTAGGAAAAACAGGATGCTCTGTGGAACCCAGTGAAGACGGTCCCAGATAAAGTCCACAATTATAGATTGTATTCTGGCCAGCAAATTGATTGGAGGGTCCACACAAGACAGTTGATGCCACAGCACTGAAACAATCAAGGTGTTAATGATTAAAACACGACCTCTGAAGGACAAGTTTGGCAAAATCCATTTCCATTTTTTTAATCTTCCTTCCACTTTTTCCAAAATATACTCCCAATGTGGCCCAGTAAAAGTCTGTTCTTCTAAAAACACACTAAGATATTTAAAACCACCTTGTGTCCAAGAAAGGCCACCAGGTAGGAAATTTTTTAGTAGTCTACCCCCCCATCATTACAGCTTCACTTTGACTCCAATTCACTCTCACTGAGGAGCACTCACCAAAAAAATAACAGTTCTTTAAAGGTAGTCTACATCATTTTGATTTCTTGTAAAAAACAACAACATCATCAGCATATGCAGATACTTTAAAAACAGAGTCAGAGTTGGGGCCTTTAAAACCAGTGAGGCCTTGCTTTAGTTTACAAAGGAGGGGCTCGATGGCAAGAGAGTACAGCCTACCTGAGAGGGGGCAGCCCTGTCAGACACCCCTCTCAACTTTGAAAGGAGCACTCAAACCACCATTAATCTTAAGAATACTCTCAATGTCTCTATACAAGTCCTGGATCTTGGCGATGAACCCTGAGCTGAAACCAAAGGCTTCTAGTGTCTGCCAAAGGTATGGATGTTCGACTCGGTCAAACGTCTTTTCTTGGTCTACTGAAATGAGACCAAGTTCCTTCACCAATGAGTCCAAAACATCAATAATAAAAAAAAAAAAAAAATGTTGTCTGTAACCAACCAACCAGGTACACAGTAGGTCTGGTCTACATTTTTGACCTGCTCCATCACCTTCTTCAGTCTGTTAGCCAACACTTTGGAGATAATTTTGTAGTCAGTACAGAGGAGGGCCACTGGACGTCAGTTTTTAATGTCTTTCAAGTCACCTTTCTTTGGAAGGAGGGTGAGGACTGCTCTCCTACAACTTAGGGGCAGGTGACCCTTCCGCAGACTGTCAGACAGTTCTTCCAGCAAGTCCTCACAGATCTTAGACCAAAACGTCTTGTAGAACTCTGATGGTAGACCATCTATCCCTGGGGCTTTTCCACATTGAAGAGATTGGACAGTCACTGCTAGTTCTTGCAGAGTGATCTCACTCTCCAGCTCTGCAGTCAAACTAGCCATCACCTCCGGCAAGTCTGTCAAAAAACAACTCAGCACATGTGGCTTCTCAACAAACTCTTTCTTAAAAAAGATCTTAAAAAGATCTTTCTAAAAGATCTTTAAAAAGATCTTTCTATAAAGATCTTAAAAAGATCTTTATAGAAAGCAACTGCAAAGCGACGGATCTCTGCAGACTCATGGATCAGCCACCCGTCTTCGGAGCTGAGAGAGTGGATCATCCTCCTCTGACCATTCTTCCTCTCCAAACCAAAGAAAAAAATGAGATAGTGCAATGTTCTGGAACCTACTGCGTACCACAGCGCCCCTAGCGACCACGCCCAGTAAGTCAGTTAAAACAGATTTTTTGCCATTAAGGACCTACAAATGTCCTCTTTCTCCTGTGGAGCTTGCCAAAGACTGCAGCTCCACTACTTCTCTCTCCAGGTCCCTGACAGACCTGGCTGTCTCCAGACATTGCGAGTATAATGTAGGCACAGATTTTTTTATTTGGCTCTTCCCTACATCCCACCACTGTTGCAAAGAACTAAAATTTGATTTTGTTAATTTAAAATTACTCCAAAAAAACATAAAAGCAGTTTTAAAACTGCAGTCTGTCTGATAACAGTGATGTGTTAAAATGCCAGTATGCACTACTGCATTTTATATTCTTGATAAAAACACAACACTGAACAAGAGAGTGATCTGTAAAGCCAACAGGGACTATAAAAGAACTTTTAAAAATGCTGAAGTGGACTTCCGGGATGATGGCGGAGAGACATAACGCTTAAACAGAGAGCTCTCCCTAGCCGGATTAAAAATCATCGGTAAATGGCCAACTCAACATAAGCGGATCAATAAACCCAGGGATGAAAACACGAAGGAGCCAGGCACAAGGACAAAAGCAGTGTAAAATTAAAGAATTCCTCTTCAACAACGCAGGAGAAATCGCTGAACACGAGGCCCAAAAAAACGAGGTGACTGCAGCAGAGAAAATGGAGGACGCCAGGCTCGATACCATGAACACTGGCTTCGCCAGTTTGGGTAAAGAGTTGAAAGACTTCAAGCGGCAACTACAACAGGATTTAGCGGCTCTTAAGGAGGAGCTGAAAAAAGAGATTAAGGAGGAAATTATGGGCCTCCGAAGAGAAATGGAGCGCAAGCTAGCAGAAAACATGGAGGAGCTGCGCTCTCAACGGGCGTGTATGACAGAAGCACAGGCCCGAATATCGGAGCTGGAAGATTGGAAGAGCAAGGCAAGCGAGCAGCTGCAGACCCTGACGGCGCAAACGCAGAGGATGCAGGAGAAAATAACCGACCTGGAGAGCAGGTCCAGACGGAGCAATATACGCATCTTCGGGATCCCGGAGGGCATTGAAGGCAACTCGATGACGAAATTCATGGATCAGTTCTTAAAAAAAGAGCTGGAGCTGCCCGGTGAAGTGGACCTGCAGATTCAACGAGCGCACAGAGCCTCGGCACAGAACCCGAAACCAAACTCTCCACCCAGGTCAGTTGTGGTAAACTTTCTGAAATATGATGTAAAGGAAAGAATCCTGACACAAGCGTGGAAAAAAAAAGATACGAATCGGCGACAAGCAGATATTCTTTGATCATGACTACCCGACAGAAATTGTGCAGCAGCGAAAGAAATATGCCAACATTAAAAAAACGCTGAAAGAGAAAAAAATTAGATTCCAAACTCCGCTAACGAAGATGAGGATTCATTGGGAGGACGACGTAAAAACCTACAACACGGCCAGAGAGGCAGCGCGGGACATGATGGAGCGGGGCTTTGTGGTGAGCGTGCTGGAGGAAGCGGCTGGAGCACTGGCGGCACTGAACGCATCACGACAGCCGGAGTGGAGGCGAGTGAGCGGCAGAAGACGGGAGGAGACGTGGAGCAGCAGGCCCAGGAAAAACTGCAAGGCTTTCAACTGAAAGCCTAGATTATAACAAAGATTAAGAAAGGCACAGAAGAAATGAAGGCCAAGAAGATAAGGTAAAAGAGAAACCAACGGCTAGGAGAGGTTTAAGTGATTTTTGTTGGACATTTCTAGACTAATGACTATTACTTGGATAGTAAATACAGGTCTAGGGAGGGCCCCTCACTCGGTGAGGACATTCCCTCCACCCACCAACAGGGACCATTGGGCAGAAGAAAGGCCCAAAGTACGGAGGTCGAGATTTTTTAATGTGTTTTTATATAAATATGTGTTATTTTTGTTGTTAAAGGGGCTAGGAGCACAAGTTAAAAAAATGGAAAAACATGAATATGGGTAAAAATCTTAAGATAATGACACTAAACATGAATGGTCTGAACTCACCTGTTAAAAGGGAAAGAATGATAAGAAAATTCAACAAGGAAAAAGCCGAAATTATATTTATGCAAGAGACACATTTCAGCAAGACAGAACATGTGAAACTAAAGACTATAAGAACTCCTACTACAGTTCATTTAAGGGAGGAACTAAAAGGGGGGTTATGATACTAATTTCAAATAAAATACAATTTGAATGTGAACAAGAAATCCAGGATAAAGAAGGCGGGTATGTATTAATAAAGGGAAGAATAGATGGTATGCAGATCACATTAGTGAACATCTATGCCCCACCAGAAAGTGACAAGGGTTTTTTTCAACATCTGTTTGATCTCATAGCAACACACAATGAAGGAGTCCTAATTTGTGGAGGAGACTTAAATGCTGTCATGGATCATGAAGTTGATACAACAAGTGTTAAGAAGACAAAAAAACATGTAACAAAGTTCATAAGAACCTCACTGGCAGAAATGGGTATGGTAGACATATGGAGGGACCTGCACCCACTCGAAAAAGACTATACACATTATTCAGCAGTCCATAAAGTACACTCTAGAATAGATTACTTCCTTATGAATGAAGGTGACAGACACAGGGTGAGAAATTGTCGGATTGGAGGGGCAGAAATATCAGATCATAATCCTATATACATGGAAATATATTTAAACAATAGAAAACGACAAACAACATGGAAACTTTATGTAGGACTGTTAAATGATGAGAAAATGAAAGAAAGAATAAAAGTAAACATAAACGAGTATATCCAAGAGAAGGACAATGAAGAAGTGGACCCAACAATACTATGGGATGCACTAAAAGCCGTGTTAAGAGGTAAATTAATTGTTGAAACAGGAAAAGCAAATAAATCTAAACTGGAAACATATGAACAAAGATGTGAGAGACTGGGGGAATTAGAACGTAAACATCAAAGCACAAATGACCCAAAAATATACCAAGAAATTAAAGAAGAAAAAATAAAGATAAAAGAAACACAAATAGATGAAATTGAAAGGAAAAATAGATATCTAAAGCAAAAATATTATGAAACGGGACCAAAAGCCACAAAACTGCTGGCAAAACGGTTAAGAAAACAACAAACAGTGAATAATGTATATAAGATATACATTATTCATATACCCCATCAGAAATAAAACCACAGTTAACCAAGAAAACATCGAAGAAATATTCCATAATTTCTATCAAGAACTATACTCGCAACCTGAAGAAACAAATACTAAGGATATTAAAAAAATTTCTATGCACATTGGACTTGCCATCAATAGGAAATCAACAAAATGAAAAGCTAACAGCAGAAATAACAACACAAGAGATTAGAGATGTGATTAAGTCACTTAAAAATGGTAAATCACCAGGTAGTGATGGATACCCTTCTGAGTTTTATAAACTGTTTATAGAAGAACTCACGCCACAGCTCCTAAAGTCATTTAATTGGACGTTGAACAACAACAAAATACCTCCATCATGGAACGAAGCCATTATTTCAGTTATTTTAAAGCCAGGGAAAGATAGAGAACAATGCGGAAACTATAGACCAATCTCTTTATAAAATATATACAACAATTATATGTAAACGAATAAAGACATTCTTGACGGAATTGATAGAAGATGATCAAACTGGTTTCATAGAGGGACGCCAAACACATGACAATATCAGGAGAACAATACATATAATTAATCAAATACATAAAGAAAAGAAAAGCGCAGTAATAATGAGTTTAGATGCAGAAAAAGCATTTGACAGGGTTAACTGGAAATTCCTATATAGTGTGCTGGAACGCTTTGGATTTAACGAAAAATCAGTACAATGCATAAGGACGCTGTATCAAGAACCTGTGGTAAGAATCAAGATAAACGGTAGCTTAACAGACAAAGTAAATATACAAAGATCAACCAGGCAGGGATGCTGCTTATCGCCCACCTTGTTTGCTCTGTTCATAGAGCCACTGGCTCAAGCGATACGACAAAATAAGAAATTAAAAGGTGTAACAATAAAGAGAGAGGAACACAAGATAGGGCTATTTGCAGACGATATTATAGTTTACCTTGAGCAACCAGATGAATCAATAATGGAAATGATGAACTTGATAGAAAATTTTGGAAAATTATCAGGATACAAGATAAACATAACAAAAACACAAATACTGACATTCCACTATAACCCTCTAAACCAGATAACTGATAAGATCAAACTAAACTGGAAACAAAAAGAAATAAAATACCTTGGAGTGAACATACCTAAAGATCTAAGCAAAATCTATAAAGCAAACTATGATAGGTTGGAACAAGAAATAAAAAAAAGATATTGATAGATGGTCAATCTTAAATATGGATCTGAATTCAAAAATTGAGACAGTCAAAATCAGCATACAACCTAGATTACTTTACCTCTTCCAGGCTCTACCAACAGAGATTCCAGGTGCCCAGTTCTCAAAGTGGGACAGGATGATATCGAGATTTGTTTGGGGAGGTAAAAAGCCAAGAGTGAAATATAAAACTCTCCAGTTACCAAAAGAGAAAAGAGGCATGGGCCTACCGAGTCTAAAGGAATATTACTACTCAGCACAAATAAGATATATCATATGTTGGTGCGACGAAGGATATGAGGCAAAATGGAAAGAAATGGAAAAGGAAATTGAGGGACTCCCAGTACAAAGCCTAATAGGAGATAAAGATTCATATAAGCAAATCAAACAAATAGACCCAATCACTAAATTTACTTTGGAACTGTGGTATAAAATAGTACAAAAGTATAATATAAAGGAAGACATAAAACTATTGAAATGGGTAGCATTTGACAGTCAGTTTGAACCGGCAAAGCAAGATAGGGGATACAAAAATCTGGTGAACAAGAGAATCACAGCATGGGGCAGTATCGGAAAAAAAGATCTCGGAAGCTTTGTAAACATCAGAAGAAAATTTAAACTAGAAAGATCGGAATTATTCAGATATCTGCAGATGAGAGACTATTATATGAAGAAGATTAGGCATAACCTCCAAACAGATGTGAGCGAGATTATACAATTCATTTTAAGCTCATATACAGGAAATAAAATAAGAATTATTTCAAAGCTATATCAGAAACTTATGGCAAACAAACAATCAAGTAACTATATAAAGGAGAAATGGGAGAAAGAGCTAAATTTAAACATAACAGAAGAAAGCTGGCAGGAAATATGGAAAACACAACACACATCAACAAATTCAAGGACATGGAGGGAATTTGGATGGAAAAACCTGATTCGCTTTTTCATTACACCACAGATTCAAGGAAAATATACAAATACCCAATCTTTATGCTGGAGGGGATGTGGGGCTCAAAATGGAGACCACTCACATATGTTTTGGAAATGCTGCAAAATATCATCATTCTGGAAATCTATACATGTGACAATACAGAGGATATTAGGATATAATATACCAATGAACTGTAACCTGATGTACTTATGTGATCTTAAAAGAGACAATGTAATACAGGCTGAGGACAGATATCTAGTTAAAATCTTGTTGATTGCATGTAAAAAAAAACAATCACAAAAAAATGGCGATCAGAAGTTCTTCCTGACCAAGTGCAATGGACTGACATTGTTGAGGACATACGTATGATGGAAAAACGAACATATCGACAAACAATGCAAGAAGGACTAAGGGGAAAAAAATGGTGGAAATGGACACACTACAAAGTGCAACAACGAGACAGAAATTGAAAGAATAACCAAAGATGCTGGAAAAACCAGAAGAATTAAGAGATGGAAACTAAAAACTTGATGATCCAACATTTCCCCCCCCCTTTTTTTTCTTTCTTACTCTAGCCCCTTTGTTTTTAAATCTAGACTGTGATCCGAATGCAATATATATGATGAAAAATGAATAAAAATCTAAGTTACAAAAAAAAAAATGCTGAAGTGGTGTTTAAAACTTTTAACCCTATCTAGTCTAGCTAAGGACAGAATATCGTCCTTGCTATGGCTCCACGTGTGCTGTCTAGCCTTATCATGAAAATTTCTCCACACATCACACAGATCATGAGCTTCTATAAGACCCTTTAAACTTCTCTTGGATGCAGCATGTGAATCTGGATGATTCCTGTCCATGAAAGGATTTTCTGTACAAATTAAATCACCTCCAACAAATAAAAAGTCATCATTACTGCAATTTTTGATCATGTTGTTTAAAAAATTTTAAAAGGTCAATCTTTCTGTGCCTATGGTTGGAGCATACACATTTATAAAAACAACTTTCACATTCTCAAAAACAGCTTGAAGTTTTAAAATGTGGCCTGCAATTGTCTCATCAATGTCATAAGAAAGTGGAATAAAATCTCGAGAAAATAAAATACCCACTCCACCACTGCTGCTATTTTTGTGATTGAGGTGAACTGAGGGTTTTGGTTCTTCTATATATGTGCATTTGGGGTATCCTGTGCTGTTTCAGTATCCATAGCCATTGCCTGACCGGCAGCTGTTAACCTCTGTGACCTACTTTCTCCCTTGCTGCTGACAGTCTGCTGGTCCAACCACGCCCCCTCGCTCTCCTTAATTCCATCAGCTGTTCCCAGCTCCGGTAATTATCTTTTCCACGCCTCGCTCAGGTGTTCCCTATTTGTTAGGCCAGTGGTGTTTGTACATAAGCAGGTCTTATGACTTATGTCTTAGGACTTTTTGGACTGCTCCTACCCGTGTGTAAACTGTTTGTTTCTCTGTGCGGTTAGCTGCTTCGCGTTTCTTCCCGCAGCTCAACCGCTACGCCTTGGCTGCTGCCCAGTTTACTTCCCCGTATAACTGAGCCACCTAAGGTCTTCCTCACTCTTCTGAGCGCTTGTGTGTTTATTGTGTTATTTTTCCTGTGGCCACAGTACACAGCGGTCTGCCCGCTGTTCACTTTCTGTCAGCCTTTTGTCTACATCATCATAATGTCCTGTGAGTCTTTATTTTTGCACAGTGTTTTACCAATAAATGTGTGTGTGGTGAAACCAAGCATTTAAATCCTTCCATCCTTCTCCTCCTCCATGCGCTTTTCCACAGCGCACAGAGGGTTTATGGCAAACAGTTCCACTGTAATGCTGAGTTTATAAAGTTGTGGGTTGTGTGGCTCCTTGATCGGCCATATGATTGATATTAGCCATGGACTTCCAGTGCATGTGTCTTCACTGATCCAATATCAGCCCAGCTGGCTTCAAGGGATAACCGGTCTGTCAGCGTGTATCTGGTGCAGCCCATTATCAAGACACCAGAGACAGACAGAACTCTCCAACTGCATTTGTCTTTCTCTTTTATCTCTGGTGAGAACTATTTAGTTTAGTTGGAAGTTGGGGGGGGGGGGGCTGAATATGAAACTAAATGACATGTTTTGGATTTTTGCTCGACGCAGAGTGAACACAGAGGTGGAAAAGCATTAAAAACACTGGACCACAACAGCTGATTTGAGCTGATCAAGCTGAAGGAGCTCTGTAGAGGGCTTTTGAGAATGTGAGCAGTTGAGAATCTGAACCAAAGAGACTCCTCAGAGGGATGAAGTTACAGCTTGATGTATGGATCCACCTGGATCATGATCATCATGTTCTGTCACCCCAGATGAAGGCTGGAAGAAAGATTAATGGTGAATTTATACTCCATACCAAGGATTCATGTGAGTTTCAGCTAGTTTGTCTGGGTTGAATCAAAGCTCTGACTAAAACTGGCTCTGCATCCTTTTATTTACTACTGCTTGTGATATACAGGATCAAATCACTCAGGCTATCACAATTTTGACACCTGCATTGATATCAGCTCAAACTAGCATGACTTTATGAATGCTTCAGTTTCTGTTTATGCATATCTACTTCACCACCTCCTCTAAAAAGTAGACATGTCCCAGCTGATTTCCTCATCCTCGTCCCCCCTCCCTGGCTGGATGCTGCTGCTGACCTGCAGGTTACAGACAGAATCACTGACAGCATGGCAGCATTCAGTGCTGCAGTAACACCACCAATCATTGCTCATAAAGTCATGGAAGACAGCTGGGCTCCAAAAGAAACAACGAGAGGAGAGAAAAGAAAGACCAAAGCCTAAAGTGTCAGTTCAGGGAGGTAACATGGATCCAAGTTACGTATATGGTAGTGGAGGTCATATTTTCAAAAGATAAGATAAGATAAGCCTTTATTAGTCCCACAATGGGGAAATTCCAGGATTGCAACAGCACAGGGATAGCAACACACAGAGCAACAATCAGAAGGCAAGAAAAAAACAAGAACAGCTAGTAAACACATGTACATATTACTATAAATATATACAGTGTATATACATATATATATATATATATATATATATATATATATGACCCGCGTCGTTTTTGCTACAGTTCCCGGTATATCGAGTCTCTCCGCTAGCATCGGGTGGCGGCCGAGTGCTAGCTAGCACTAGCTCTTCCTGCTGTAACGTCTCCTGCTGTAAACAGAGGTTCCGTCGGCCGACTCGGGAGACCTTTGGGGCGATCTGTGTGTCCGTGATATATATATAGAGTGAAAGGTGTAGAAAGAAGAAGGAAGATAAAAAAAAAAAAGGCTGTTGCAATGGGCAGCCAACTCGTGTGGCGCCACCGTCCGGCGGAACCGGAACCGCTCTGGTTCATCTGTATGAATTAAAACATTCACTTCCCCAGCAGTGATTTTAAACTGATTTGTTTTACTAATTCAGTTCATTACAGTATTTTCTATATAGTATTTATGTGCATGTCTGTGTACGTGTGGTTTTTAAATTAAATTAAAATTAATTAAATCACCCTTATTGTCATTCAACTGTACAACCAATCATGTACAGTAGAATGAGATTGTGCTTTACCTATCTACTGTGTTAATCACACACACCCCAAGTTTACTAACACGCACATGATTAACTTGTTAAAAATGGAAAACAAAGAAAGTCCAAAGACATGATAATTGATTCAGATTTACTACAAGTTTATAAGCTGCATGTTTAAGTCAAAAATATTGCTGTCACTAACAACAATACTGGCCTTGAATTTATTTTGTGTTGTATCAAAACCCAATTTTGTAATATCACACAGCACCAGGTGTAGCTATTGTTGTCAGTAAGGCCCGATAGTAAGGTCAATTCAGAGGGCTTCCTTTCTTTGATTGCTCACCCCAGCTTCCAATCAGAATATGAGTAGCCGGTTTCCCCTCCCTCCTCTTCATGAGTCTGGAGGACATTAGTGCTGCACAGCATGACTGGAGATGTTCATTCACCTTCACCTGCTTAATCCTTTTGTGGTCATGGGGACATGGAGTGAGAGGCGTTGTCCTACCTGGGCAGATCACCAGTCCATCACAGAACCCACAGACAGACACACAAGCATTCCCTCTCACATTCATCCCCAGCTGATGCCAATTAACATAACGAGGATGTCTTTGGACTGTGGGGGGAAACCATGCCCATGACCTTGCTGTGCTGCCACAGCGCAAACCAGTGTGCCACGGAGCTGCACCACTACTGTAGATGTGATGGTGAAGAAGGTCAAGACACAAAAACAAGAAAAGGTTCTTCATCCAGTGGAGAAAAAAGAGGAACAAGCAACAAGTTTTAGCTGTGAGACGCTTTAGTTGTGGACACTGGGAAGCCACCCATTACCACATCTTAGCTACTTGTAGAAACAAACAGAATCATTTCTGAGCAAATCCTTATTCTAATTTAATTATTCTATGTAGTGTAACTCGATGAAGTCTGTAATTATAATATCATATAATGTAATGAGTTAATGTGCAGCTCTCAATGATCATACAGTTCCAAAAGCACTAACAATAATGAATATGAAGAATTTGCTGTCCTCTGTAAAACACTATCTGGGTTTCTGTTTGAACTGAGCCGGCTTTTCCAGTCAGTGGGTCTGCAGGCATCTTCATAACCTGCTGATTTTACTAATGAGCTCATCTGCTCTGATGGGTAAATGCCTGTGTGTTTTACATGGAGACAAGCCTTTCACTTTGCTTTATCTGTGTGTTTTAGTCTCTGGTTGGAGTTAAGCCTCTTTTCTATAATGGAAAGATGGAAACATGAGGGAACGTGGGGAGCAAGCAGCAGGAGTGCTTCAGCTTCTGGAACAAGCTTTTTACTTTGTTTGATAACTCTTCCAAGAAAGAAAAATTTCTTCGGGTAGAGGATTACAGACTCTTCCACCACAATAAACCATGTGTTAGGGGAGTTATTAGTTTGACATTTGGAGGAAACATGCCACCTATTTTTATTCCTTTTTAGCTTGAACAGTTTTCATGTTTCATTATTCAGATGCTGTTTGGGTTAAAGCCTCAAATATAAGTCTGTTAGGAAAAGAAAACATACATGTCTTTTAAACATATCCAGAGTGCTATAATAGCCCTTTTCCACTAGTGTCAGTTTGGCCCGGTACAGTACGGCACAGTACAATACAGTTCGGCACGCTTGTGTTTCCATTACATCAGCGCACCACTTGATGTGGGTGGGATTTGTTACAGGGAGGTGGCACAACCCTCCCGTTACATAAAACAAGCCACTGAAGCAAAACACAAGATGGCAGAATATGAGGTGACTGCAGTCTCTGGCTTTTTTTTTTTTTTTTTTTGCCAGAGTAAAGGCAGAAAAGGAGAGCAAAAGGAGAACAGAAGGCCATAGGCGGCGAGACGACACACTTGGAAAAGTACTGGAGCATTTAGGAAACCATATAGAGCAGTATAAAGCGGAAGACACGAGAATACGAAATACATCACATATGACGATAAGCTAATGATTGCTAATGCTTCTTTGCTTTAAGTCCACCATCCTAGTGTGTAATGTCAGAAAGTTATCGCTATTAGGTAGTATAATGTGTATTCTCTTAGTGTGTTTTTCAGATGGCTTTCTTGGGTCTGGGCGTTCAACTGTGGGTCTGGGCATTCAACACAGGCTCCCAGTGATGAGATGTCACCCCAGCTTCACGAACGTGCAGTGGTTAAAGAACTTCAGAATTTCTGTAGAAACGTTTAGCTTCCTGTGCAACAAATTGTTCTAATCTGTGTGAAAATCATGGAGAGACTGTTGAGACGTCATGGGATGTAGATGCTCCAGCTGCTGGTGTCATGACAAAACATGATCATCTGCAAAAACTTGATTGCCAGGTGCCATATTGTAGTTATTTTGATGTTTTTTTTTGATTTTGTATACTTTATTGATCCCCAGAGGGGAAATTGAGGGCATCCACCTGGATGGATGAAGCAGCCACGGTACGGTGCTATCCCTTAACCATTCACACACACATTCACACCTAGGACCACTTTAGAGTCTCCAATTAACCTATCCTGCATGTTTTTGGCATGTGGGAGGATACCGGAGAAATCCATGCAGATACGGGGAGAACATGCAAACTCCACACAGATCACACAGGGACAACAGGAACTGAAAGCTTTTGAATACACAGATCACAACCCACAGGACATAGAATATGACATAGACCATGATAATAATTTATTTAGCTCCATCAATAATGACTGTAATTACTACACAGATGAACAGGTTAACACAATGGTCACATCTGATTTCAATATTTTTATGATCCACTTCAACAGCAGGAGTCTCTATGCAAACTTTAATAACATTAAAGATTATTTACACCAGTTTAAAGAGCCCTTCAATATTGTGGCAATACCAGAGACGTGGCTCAGTGAAAAGAAAGGAGTGGATTTTACCATGGATGGCTATGAACTAAATTATATAAATAGAAAAGTGAAAAAAAAAAAGGAGGAGTTGCAATTTTTGTTGACAAGAGCTTGAAATACAAGGTTGTTGAAAATCTGTCAGTAACTGTGGATGATTTATTTGAATGTATTACAATAGAAATCTGTCTGGACAATGTGAAGAATGTAGCAGTGAGCTGCGTATATAGAACACCTGGATCAAACATTGACTTATTTAAGGACTGGATGGAAAAAATGTATGCAAAACTAACTCATAAAGTTATGTTCATCTGTGGGGATTTCAATATAGATCTGATGAACTCAAAGCAACATAGTTTCACAGAAGAATTTATCAACACAAGTACAGTATGGGCTTACATCCAACAATTACCGGACCTAGCAGAATCACGTCACACAGTGCCACACTAATAGATAACATATTCACAAACATTATGGAAAATAAT
This sequence comes from Pholidichthys leucotaenia, assembly GCA_020510985.1. Lineage (NCBI taxonomy): Eukaryota > Metazoa > Chordata > Actinopteri > Cichliformes > Pholidichthyidae > Pholidichthys > Pholidichthys leucotaenia. Next base: position 426,170,104 of record CM035842.1, on the reverse strand, counting down.
ATCAGGAGTGGGCTTTTATTGAATGATATCAGTGACCACCTGCCGATTTTTGTTGTCTATCAATGTGATTATAGGAAGAAAAAGTATACCAAAAATATTAAATATATAAGAATAAGAACCAAAGAATCAATGCATTTACTGACAAAGGAATTATTAATACAAGATTGGAAGATAGTTTATGATGAAAATGACATAAATAGAGCATATGATAAATTTTTACAAATATTTCAATCATTGTACAATAAATACTGTCCTATAAAACAATACAGTGACAGACAACAACAACAAAAAAAATATTCCTTGGGTCACCAAGGGGTTAATAAATGCCTGTAAAAAGAAGAATACATTATATAAACAATTCATTAAAAGCAGAATGGTGGAAGCTGAGATCAAATATAAAAGATACAAAAATAAGCTTACTACTATAATGAGGACCTGTAAGAAAGAATATTATAACAGAATACTAGAGGATAACAAAAATAACATAAAAGGAATATGGCAAGTACTCAATGGGATTATTAGTAATCGTCCTAAGAATGCAAATTATCCAGAATATTTTATCGAGAATGGCAATTTGATAAATAATATGGAAGATGTGGTCAGTGGTTTCAATAAATTTTTTTGTAAACGTTGGTCCTGAATTAGCAAAATCAATAGTGACACCAGAAACAAACTACAGTGGTTCTGTGAATGAAATAGAAGATAGAAATCCAAACACAATCTTTTTGGGTGCAGTTACTGAAAAGGAAATTATCGAGACTGTGAGTAAATTTAAGAACAAAAAATCAACGGACTGGAATGAAATTGACATGACAATAGTGAAAAAAGTAATTGAGGGAATTGTTAAGCCACTCACCCACATCTGTAACCTGTCATTTCAAACTGGTACATTTCCAGACAAAATGAAAATAGCTACTAACTAACCTGCACTTATATAGCGCTTTTTTAGTCACAAAGACCACTCAAAGCGCTTTCATTAATACTAACCCTCTATTCTAAGGGCCTATAGGAAACAGATATCTAGGGACAATTTAGAACAGCCAATTAACCTAACATGCATGTTTTTGGCATGTGGGAGGAAACCGGAGAAATCCCGGAGTAAACCCATGCAACACGGGGAGAACATGCAAACTCCACACAGATCACTGTTGGTCGGGGGCTGGGATCGAACCCACGATCCCACGATCCCCACAATCCCCCGGCCAAGGGTAAACTGTGCTGCCGCAGTGCTAACCACTGCGCCACCGTGCAGCCCAATAGCAATTGCTAAATAGCAAAAGTAATACCTCTATACAAAACAGGAGACAGTCATTGCTTCACAAATTACAGGCCAGTCTCTTTACTCTCACAATTCTCCAAAATACTTGAAAAAATCTTCACTAAGAGACTGGATGACTTCACTGAAAAACACAACCTCCTTACAGATAGCCAGTATGGTTTTAGAGCAGATAAATCTACATCTTTGGCACTGATCAAACTTATAGAAGAAATTACTAGTTGTATAGATTAAAAAAAATGTTGCTGTAGGAGTATTTATAGATTTAAAGAAAGCTTTTGACACCATTGACTACAGAATACTACTAAGGAAACTGGAAAGGTATGGGATAAGAGGAGTTGGACTGAGTTGGGTGGAAAGTTATTTAAGTAACAGACAACAATTTGTACAAATTGGAGAGCACAAATCACCCTTCATGGACATCACTTGTGGTGTGCCCCAGGGGTCAGTTTTGGGACCCAAACTCTTTATTTTATATATAAATGACATATGCCAAGTATCAAAAATTCTGAAATTTATTTTGTTTGCGGATGACACAAATATCCTTTGCACTGGTGAGAATTTGCAGCAGGTTTTAGAGGTGGTCACAACTGAAATGGAAAAATTAACGCAGTGGTTCAACAAAAATAAATTATCTCTAAATCTAAAAAAAACAAAAGATTATGTTGTTTGGAAATTATAAAATAAATCATGAAATAATGGTAATGATAGATGATACCAAAATAGAAACAGTACAGGAAAATAAGTTTCTGGGGGTGACACTTGACAATAAAATCTGCTGGAAACCTCACATCAGTCACATCCGGGCCAAATTAGCAAAATGTATAGGCATACTGGGGAAGACAAGACACTTCTTGGATTATAAATCATTGGTGTTATTGTACAATTCACTGTTTTTACCTTATCTTAACTACTGTGTAGAAGTCTGGGGAAACACCTACAAAACCAGCCTACAGTCAATATGCACATTACAAAAAAGAGCTATAAGGATAATAAACAATGCAGGATATAGAGACCATACCAATTCGTTGTTCTTAAAGTCACATGTCATAAAGTTCATCGATTTAGTTAAATTTAAGACAGCACAAGTAATGTACAGGGCAATTAATAATCAACTACCAACTAATATACAAAAAATATTTAAAAAAAAGAGACAATGATCAGAATTTGAGGGGAGACTTAAACTTTACAAAACCCAAGATACGTACTACCAAGAAAAGTATGTGCATATCTGTCTGTGGGGTGGATTTGTGGAACAGTCTAGAGCCGGAACTGAAACTATGTACAAACAGAAATCAATTCAAAAAGAGGTATAAGCACCATTTGCTGAAAGGGTATATGTTAGAAGGGTAGTAGTTATATGTACGATTCATTATGTTCACTCTGGGATATTATGGGACACTATGGAATGGTGGGTAGGACAGCACTGTGTATATCTGTGTTGTTTGAGGCTGGTTTTGTTGTATGGACATCATTGTATGTTAGAATGGATGGGTGTTAATGTTGATTTGTAAAAAATACAGTAAATTTTTTACTTGGGGTCTTAAAGGTGGTATTTGTATAAAATTCACATGGGTGTATCTATGGAAAAGAGGAGATGGAATTAATAAGTGTTCACTTCTTCCTTCTCCCTTTCGAACAGTGTATAATGTTACTTTATTGCATTTGCGTGTTCGAAATAAACTATCTATCTATCACTGTTGGTCAGGTGCTGGGATCGAACCAGGGATCCCATGGCCAAGGGTGAGTTGCTGTGCTGGTGCAGTGCTAACCACTGCGCCGCCCTATGGGGTTATATTAGCTCTAAAATGTTAGCTGTAAAATATATATTTCAACAGGTGCACAGTACTGAGTTAGCTATAATAAGATATTTAACTTTTTTTTTTTTTTTTGGCATTTTAAGCCAAAAAAAAAAAACACCTGGATCTACGATTAAAAGCAATTAAAATAATGCATTCACAAGCTTACATGGAGAAATACATGGGTTTACTTTATATCATATTGCGTATTGCTGACTACATGTAGATAATGTATAAATATATATTCTCTTCATCAACAGTGAACTATACATGTATTCATTTAGTATAACACTAGGAATTTTGACAATAAACCTTTGTACTTTTTGCAGATGTGTCTCTTTTATTTGTGAAGGTTACCACCAAGTAACATAAATTAAATATTAAAAGATTGGAAAAGCTTTCTAAGAACAATCCAGCAGTTTGAGAAATAACTTTTGGTTGGTAGCCTGTCAACAGGATTATGAACCAAAAAACAGTTTTTGTTCAATTGTCAAATACCATTAAACCCTAACGCAGGGGTGTCTAATCATGTGCCATGGATGGCCAAGACCCTGCAGGTTCTCTCTTCTACCCAGTCTCTTCAGCAGGTGTTTTCACTGATCAGCAGTCAGTAGAAGAAATTTGGTGGAATCTGCTGTTGAAGACACTGGTTGGAGGTAAAGCCTGCAGGGTCTTGGCCCTCCATGGCACATGATTGGACACCCCTGCCCTAACCCATTATGATAAAGTACAGATGCTCATATGGCCCAGAATTCCTCCATATACTCTATTATCACTAAAGTGTGCAGTGTCTTCTACACTGGCACATCCAACAATACAGTCTTCAGTTAATAAAATAATTGTTTTGGTTACTTTTTCTTAAAGGTGACGGACAGACGAAAACTCATAATCGCTAAATCATATCTCAAATTGTTGTCTGAGACGAGCTAATTGGAACCCCACATGTTTTGGTGTCATCGTATGTCGCATAAGGTGACAATGCGCTCTTGAAGTACGCTGTTGTGGAGAGCTGTCTGACCCAGCCAAGATCAGCGGCTAAGATGGCCACTGACTGTGTGACGTCATTTCGGTGTGGCACACAGTCGGCGGACATTGCTTTTTTTTTTTGATGTTTACATTTTAAAATCGGCGATTACGGATATTTCTCGGAATACTTTTGGATTACAAATAGATTATTTATTAACATTAGGATTTCAGGAATCGAATTAATTATGGTTTGTCGTTGTGTTGTGTACGGGTGCGACGTTATACCAGAGGAGCATGCTGTGAGTGTTTTTGAATGTCCCGTCCCTGTGAAAATCAAAACGGCATGGGTGAAATTCTTTCAGAAAATGCAAAAAAAAATGGACTTATGTCGGTAAAACACCAAAAATGTGCAGTAGAGATTTCGTTGACAGCGATTTCGAGAATAAGATGCAATTTGTGTCACGACTCGCCGCTCCTCAGCGGATTCAGCTGCGCGCACACCTGTCCCTCGTCAGCACATCCCCATAAATCCATTCACACACACCTGCTTGTTGAATAAAGCTTTTAAATCTATCCTGAGCCTGCGTGTGTGTTTCCTGGGCCAGACATTATGTCAATTTGAAATGAAATTTGCCAAAAGATTTCTGATAAAGAAAACGGCTATTCCAACTATATATGCCTCGCTTTCCAAGTGTGACTCTGAGAACGGGGTCAGTGACAGTGGCGATCAACTGTCAGAACACGATAATTAAACAGGGTAAGTTTTTTTTTTTTTTTTTTTTTTAATATTCACTGCACATGTTTACTAAACATCTTAAATGAATTCCAAGCCATGGTTTGCATTGCCTTACCAACTTATCAAATATTACCATATTAGGGTGTTCATACTCATCAAATATGAAATATTCAGTGCTGTATAGGGAGGTGGTTGTGCCTGTTTGATCAATTTATATTTCTATGTATGTAATCCAATTTGAGACCTCTTGGATAAAATTATGATCTACTTTTTTTGCAGATTTTATCAACTGTCACTCAATGTTGATGTTTCTGACCAAGCAAAGGAAGCTGATGAACAGGACTTTTATGTAAATCCAAATTTATTCCATAAAATGGTAGAAAAATTATTGAAATGTATATGACATGCGACTTTGATGAATGCTGAGCTATGAGAACTATAACATTGACATGAACATTAAGAAACTCAATATATGATTTTACAAAACTTTATTTAAATAACATTGTTCACAAATCTAATCTTGGTAGGCAAAATCCCTTGTAGTGATGAGATGGGAATGTTTCTCTGATGAGGCTCACCGCACAGGCAGGCAACATCACCCTCACTTCTTCTCCACAAAAATCCCCAACACTATGAATCTGTATCGCCTGAAAAATATGGGGTTGGCATTGATTATTCTGTTTGCATTGATTATTGAATGTATTGAATGGTTTCTTCATAATTCATCTGGGAAATTAAATCAAATGAATAAATATTGTTTATAAACTCACTCTTGTGGATGATGTGGGCCGTCATCTGTCTCATCAGCTCCAGCTGCGCACAGACCAGCAGGTGCTAATCAGCAGCTGAGAAGATGATGATTAACAACATGTCATAAGGCAGCGAGTGACCAATGGGTAGTTTTATTTTTAAAATTAAGTGTGTGACCATGCATGTCGCCAAAGAAAAATATTTGTAAGCATCTTTTACCTAGAAATATCTTGCAGCCGATCGTAAACGTGTTCTTTTCCCGTCCGTGTTGCGTCTTCCTCCTCTCCCTCTGGCTCGAACAAATAACGCTGACAGGCCACACACCACCCAAAACGTCTTCATTGTCAATGTAATCATTTGTAATCATTTATACTGAGGTCGTCAAACTCTAGAAAATAATCGCTGTCCGAATCACTTTGCTCTCGTTCTGCAATTTTTTTTCATACCGAATTGACGTGAAGGCTGCACGCACCTATCGGGAGATGGCGGTACTGCAGCATCACTGAGTGAAAGATGGGCTATGACCAAATAATTTCATTTATGGAGGATGGTGACACATATTAAATCAGGGGAATGGGAAGAATGGAATATTTTCATACAATCAGTTGATTGGTTCAATAAAAAAATGTCAATGTCCGTCACCTTTAAAAATGAGCCATTATTTTCAGCATCACTGAGAAGTGGTTTGTACTGTTGACTCTTTTCCCACCGGTGTCTTAACAGACAAAATAGAAAATCATGATGCAAAAACATGTCACTAAATTGTTTATTACAATCAGCAGCAAATTCCACATTATTTAGAATGTGCCAAATCCAATCTGAAAAAAAAAAAAAAAAATTAGAATTGGTCACACGTCGGCCTTGCTGCCTCACTGACCAACAACTGGATGTGCTGGTCACGCTGGTCCCGGTTCAGCAGATCTTCAGCCTGCATCTCTGTAAATAGTGACGCAAGGTCTAGTTTGGGGTGAATTGTTTCTCTTTTGCCTAGACGAAAGACAGAAATGGGTGGTGGTTAATTAATGCAAGTTTAAAATGTATTTGAGAAATAAACTTGTTGCTCACAGCCAGTGGTGGAATATGACAAAAAAAGTGCTTCGTTGTTGTATTTAACCACAATTTTCATGTAGCTGAGCTTCAGTAAAGTAGATTTTACAAGGGCAGGGTTATGTTTAAAATCATTTGTTTTTACTGTGGCCTCAGCAATCACAATGAATTAATACATTCACTTGAATGGAATCTAGTACTTTCACTGAGGGTGTGCATCACCGAGTGTGGAGTCACTCAGTCAAAATATGGAATTTTTATCAAAAATTTTAGCCACCGCTGTGGCAACGCTGTGTCACCCTGGCTTCAAGTGTGAGCAGTGTTTTGTACTTGTATTGCTAAAATTTAAAAGGATGCACTACAATGGGTCTCAATTTTTTGTAATGTGTCCTGTTATTATAATAACTATGAGTTTATTGATGATAGACTATAAACGGAATTATAATGGTGGCTGAACAACTCCCATTCCCCAAAGTGCTAGATACACTATTATGAATACAACTCATAAAGGATCACACAAGTGATCTGATAAAATAAATAAATAAATAAATAAATAAATAAATAAGCATTTGTTTGTTTTGTTACAGTGGCTACTATTGGATGTGACATTCATTTTCAATTATTCTGCAATAACTATTCCATCCATCCATCTTCTTCCGCTTAATCATTTTCGGGTTGCGGGGGGGCTGGACCCTATTCACACAATAAAATAAATCTCTGTTCAGTGCCTTTCATATTAAGTGGAAATTGTGCTACTTTAATTTTGGCACTATATCTACACTTTACCTTAAAAAACAAAGGATTTCAGTTTAAATAACAGGATGTGAAACTTACAAGTCATAACACATTGCTGTGTTGTGCCAAATGTTGCCACCGTCAGCAGATGCTAGTTGGACTCTACAACGAAAATACACACAACTTGAATACATTCACAGTGCAAAAGTGCAACCCCATCTTTTTAACCTTATTTCAAAGTCAAAGTCAAAGTGCCTTTATTGTCATTCCATTGTTAATGAACAATGCAATGAAATTGAGATGCTGCTCCCTAAAAACAAACTACAAACAAACTATCACACAGTTCACTCATGCATTTAACATTCTTATAATTACAACAATAAATTAAACCTGCAGGCAGGTGTAAATGGGATTCGCCCCCCGCACGACCGTGGAACCCGCCGCCCATCCTCCCTCGCTTTGAAAACTACCTGCTTGCCATTTACTCCAATTGACTTGTTCCACGCACATTAGGTGGAGGTGCCGTAGTCATTGTGCCCAAAAACAATGTCTCCAAACTTTCACTCATGTCTCTGTGCTGAAGTTCCTCCACTCTCATTTTTGTTTTACACAAAGCAGCAAAATGCCCCTTTTTCTGACATTTCTTGCAGTCTGCATTGCGAGCAGGACATTCTTTAAATGAATTTCCATGTGCTTTTCCACACCTGCCACATCTGGCAGGCACAGAAAACAGCAGAAGTGTGGTGGACTTGCAGGCAGCCAGAAGAGCTGGATGACATGGTTGCCTGTGATAACCCAAACTGTGAAATTCAGTGTTTCCATTTAGGATGTGGGGGACTCTGAAGCACCAACCCCACAGCAGCCATGGTTTTGTGACGTGCACATTAGAGTAGTGCTGTAGCATGAGACAGTTATGTGCTATAACATGGTAGAACAATGATACATATTGATCATGCATGTCAGTTTATATTCTTGTATTGTGTCATGGTTATGGTTACAGTTTTGCATCTTTGAAATAAAGAGCTGCAGTTTATAAGCCATTGTGTACTTTATTCCAAAAATTGTTACAAAGCAAGGAAGTGTATTTATATAGCACATTTTGTCTGCTTATGTCAAAAAGGTGTGCAATATGTTCAAGAGGCAAATTAATCCGCAAATGTATCTTAGTTAAAAGGAGAATTTGAAATTGGGAAATTTTAGGGACTGTTCAGGGTGGGACTATTATCCACTGTCAAATATTTAGTGAAAATCAGAAAAAGTTTGTCCAAGATCCAACTTTCCAAAATTTCATGGCGTGTAGTCAACCGTCACCATGTTGCCAGGGCAACACTTCCCTGTATTATAATTATTATTATTGCATTTTTGAAAATTTGGTGGAAATAAGAAAAAGTTTGTCCAAGATACAACTTTCCGAAATTTCATGGCGTGTAGTCAACCATCGCCATGTTGCCATGGCAACACTTCCCTGTAAGTTATGTGTTGTCCACCCATATTGGACTACATATGACAGTGACCTCAACATATGTTGAAAAATTTAGACCTCCAAGACCTTCCCACCCCTCCCCATAAACTCACGGATTGAATGGCGAGGAGGGCGTGTCTATGTTAACACATTTGATGTTATACTATTGTTGAGTTTCAGTTATTGTCATGGCTGTGTTCTGATGAATCTCAGAAAATTTCACATCATTCTGCCCTGCCGCTTGTGAGTAATAAATGAAACATTTTTTAGCAATTCTTTCATTAACCACTATGTGGCGCTACATCGGTTGTCAGGTATTTTGAGGTCATTGCGTCTGCGGTGGCACTATTTTCCTTCATGGAAAGTTTTGTGGATATGGGACCATTTTTGGCCGAGTTACAGGTGGTTGAATTTGTAAAGGGAGGAGTCAAACTTCGCCATGGCGCCCTGGCCACGCCTTTTGAGATTTTTACTTAATTTATATAAATTTTAATGGTCAATGCCTGTAGATGCCCCCATGTAAAAATGAGCTCAATTGGATCTGGTCCCTAGGACAAGTGCGTTAAAATGCGAAGAGTGACTTTTTTCCGAATTGGAGGTGGGGCGACTTTGAGGCAAGATGGCAGCCTTCCTGTTGGCAGTGGGTATGGGCCACAATGATGTTTTTTGCATGGCTTGAGGTGATTCACACCTCACCCAAATTTGATGTGTCTACGGCAAAGTTTATGGTCTCCAGTCTCCATAGACCTTGTACGTTTGACCCCACCCACAAAAATGAGGGGTGGGGGGGCACATATCTTTTCCAGTTTATCGAATTTTTAGCCCGGTCAGAGGGGTTTGCCAAAAAAAATTGCGTTTTGGTTAACGTTCAGAGGGTGAAAAATGCGATCATTTAGGCAGAATAATAATAATAATTAAACCAGCAAGCAGGTGTAAACGGGCTTCGCCCCCCCGCACGACCGCGGAACCCGGCGCCCATAGTCCCTCGCTGGCTCGGAAAATGTGCCGTCATCACTGCAACGGCTGCATGCATAATAAAGTAAACCATTTGGCTCAGATCTTCCTGTGAGCAGTAAGTGGTATTATCCCTTTTGTCATGGCATGTCCATGGTAACATGTTTGATGTCATACTAACATTGATGTTCAGTTATGATCATGGCTGTGTTCTGATGAAACTCAGAAAATTTCACGTCATTCTGGCCAGCTGAGCGTGAGTAATAAATAAAACAGTTTTCAGCAATTCTTTCGTTAACCACTATGTGGCGCTATATCTTTTGTCAGGTATTTTGATGTCATTGCGTCCGTGGTGGCACTATTTTCCTTCATGGAAAGTTTTGTGGACATCGGACAAGTTTTGCTCGTCAGTAATTCTTCCTTTAATCATTAGGGGGCGCTCTGAGTGTTGTTTATTATTTGTATATAGACGAGTTCGGGGAAGGGAGAATATTGATCTTATAAAATTTGTTGCAAATCGTGCAAAGTATGTCCAATTTACAAGGGTCTAATGTTGTTACCACTAGGCGGCGCTAAAACTTTTGTTATTTTATATAGGAATGTTCAGGGTGGGATTATTATCTATTTTTGAAAATTTGGTGGAAATCAGAAAAAGTTTGTCCAAGATACAACTTTCCGAAATTTCATGGCGTGTAGTCAACCGTCGCCATGTTGCCATGGCAACACTTCCCTGTAAATTATGTGTTGTCCACCCATATTGGACTACATATGACAGTGACCTCAACATATGTTGAAAAATTTAGACCTCCAAGACCTTCCAACCCCTTCCCATAAGCTCATGGATTGAATGGCGAGGAGGGCGTTTCTATGGTAACACGTATGATGTCATACTAACGTTGATGTTCAGTTATGATTATGTCTGTGTTCTGATGAATCTCTGAAAATTTCACGTCATTCTGGCCAGCCGTGCGTGAGTAATAAATAAAAAAGTTTTCAGCAATTCTTTCATTAACCACTATGTGGCGCTATATCTTTTGTCCGGTATTTTGATGTCATTGTATCCGGGGTGGCACTATTTTCCTTCATGAAAATTTTTGTGGACATCGGACAAGTTTTGCGCGAGTTACAGCTGGTTGAACTTTTAAGGGGAGGAGTCAAAATTCGCCATGGCGCCCTGGCCACGCCTTTTGAGATTTTGACTTAATTTATATAACTTTTAATGGCCAATGCCTATAGATGCCGCCATGCAAAAATGAGCTCAATTGGATCAGGTCCCTAGGACAAGTGCGTTAAAATGCGAGGTGTGACTTTTTTCCCGAATACGAGGTGGTGCAACTTTGAGGCAAGATGGCGGCCTTCCTGTTGGCGGTGGTTATGGGCCACAATGATGTTTTTTTGCATGTCTTGAGGTGATTCACACCTCACCCAAATTTGATGTGTCTACGGCAAAGTTTTTGGTCTCCAAACGTGCAAGGTCTATGGAGATAGACCTTGCACGTTTGGCCCAACCCACAAAAATGAGGGGTGGGGGGGCACATATGTTTTCCAGTTTATCGAATTTTTTGCTGGTTCTGAGGGGTTTGCAAAAAAAAATCGCGTTTTGGTCAACGTTCAGAGGGTGAAAAATGCGATCATTTAGGCAGAATAATAATAACGGAAAAAAATAAACGCAAGCAGATACAATAGGGCTTTCGCCAACTGACGTTGTCAGTGGCTCAGGCCCTAATAATTAAACCTGCAAGCAGGTGTAAATGGACCTTTGCCCCCTGCGCGCCCGCGGAACCCAGAGCCCATAGTCCCTCGCTGGCTCGGAAAATGTGCCGTCATCACTGCAACGGCTGCATGCATAATAAAGTAAACCATTTGGCTCAGATCTTCCTGTGAGGAGTAAGTGGCATTATGCCTTTTGTCATGGCATGTCCATGGTAACATGTTTGATGTCATACTAACATTGATGTTCAGTTATGATCATGGCTGTGTTCTGATGAAACTCAGAAAATTTCACGTCATTCTGGCCAGCTGAGCGTGAGTAATAAATAAAACAGTTTTCAGCAATTCTTTCATTGTCCACTATGTGGTGCTATATCTTTTGTCAGGTATTTTGATGTCATTGCGTCCGGGGTGGCACTATTTTCCTTCATGGAAAGTTTTGTGGACATCGGAGAAGTTTTGCCCGTCAGTAATTCTTCCTTTAATCATTAGGGGGCACTATGAGTGTTGTTTATTATTTGTATATAGATGAGTTTGGGGAAGGGAGAATATTGATCGTATAAAATTTTTTGCAAATCGTGCAAAGTATGTCCAATTTACAAGGGTCTAATGTTGTTACCACTAGGTGGAGCTAAAACTTTTGTTATTTTAAATAGGAATGGTCGAGGTGTGATTATTATCGATTTTTGAAAATTTGGTGGAAATCAGAAAAAGTTTGTCCAAGATACAACTTTCCGAAATTTCATGGCGTGTAGTCAACCGTCACCATGTTGCCATTACAAGACTTCCCTGTAAGTTATGTGTTGTCCACCCATATTGGACTAAGTATGACAGTGACCTCAACATATGTTGAAAAATTTAGACCTCCAAGACCTTCCCACCCCTCCCCATAAGCTCACGGATTGAATGGCGAGGAGGGCGTGTCTATGTTAACACGTTTGATGTTATACTATTGTTGAGTTTCAGTTATTGTCATGGCTGTGTTCTGATGAATCTCAGAAAATTTCACATCATTCTGCCAAGCCGCTTGTGAGTAATAAATTAAACATTTTTCAGCAATTCTTTCATTAACCACTATGTGGCGCTACATCGGTTGTCAGGTATTTTGAGGTCATTGCGTCTGCGGTGGCACTATTTTCCTTCATGGAAAGTTTTGTGGACATGGGACCATTTTTGGCCGAGTTACAGGTGGTTGAATTTGTAAGGGGAGGAGTCAAACTTCGCCATGGCACCGTGGCCACGCCTTTTGAGATTTTTACTTAATTTATATAAATTTTAATGGCCAATGCCTGTAGATGCCCCCATGTAAAAATGAGCTCAATTGGATCTGGTCCCTAGGACAAGTGCGTTAAAATGCAAGGAGTGACTTTTTTCCGAATTGGAGGTGGGCGACTTTGAGGCAAGATGGCGGCCTTCCTGTTGGCAGTGGGTATGGGCCACAATGATGTTTTTTGCATGGCTTGAGGTGATTCACACCTCACCCAAATTTGATGTGTCTACGGCAAAGTTTATGGTCTCCAGTCTCCATAGGCCTTGTACGTTTTACCCCACCCACAAAAATGAGGGGTGGGGGGGCACATATCTTTTCCAGTTTATCGAATTTTTAGCCCGGTCAGAGGGGTTTGCCAAAAAAAATTGCGTTTTGGTTAACGTTCAGAGAGTGAAAAATGCGATCATTTAGGCAGAATAATAATAATAATAATTAAACCTGCAAGCAGGTGTAAATGAGCCTTTGCCCCCCGCGCGCCCGCGGAACCCAGCACCCATAGTCCCTCGCTGGCTCGGAAAATTTGCCGTCATCACTGCAACGGCTGCATGCATAATAAAGTAAACCATTTGGCTCAGATCTTCCTGTGAGGAGTAAGTGGCATTATGCCTTTTGTCATGGCATGTCCATGGTAACATATTTGATGTCATACTAACATTGATGTTCAGTTATGATCATGGCTGTGTTCTGATGAAACTCAGAAAATTTAACGTCATTCTGGCCAGCTGAGCATGAGTAATAAATAAAACAGTTTTCAGCAATTCTTTCGTTTACCACTATGTGGTGCTATATCTTTTGTCAGGTATTTTGATGTCATTGCGTCCGGGGTGGCACTATTTTCCTTCATGGAAAGTTTTGTGGACATCGGACAAGTTTTGCCCATCAGTAATTCTTCCTTTAATCATTAGGGGGCGCTATGAGTGTTGTTTATTATTTGTATATAGATGAGTTCAGGGAAGGGAGAATACTGATCGTATAAAATTTGTTGCAAACCGTGCAAAGTATGTCCAATTTACAAGGGTCTATTGTTGTTACCACTAGGCGGCGCTAAAACTTTTGTTATTTTATATAGGAATGTTCAGGGTGGGATTATTATCCATTTTTGAAAATCTGGTGGAAATCAGAAAAAGTTTGTCCAAGATACAACTTTCCGAAATTTCATGGAGTGTAGTCAACCGTCGCCATGTTGTCATGGCAACACTTCCCTGTAAGTTATGTGTTGTCCACCCATATTGTACTGCATATGACAGTGACCTCAACATATGTTGAAAAATTTAGACCTCCAAGACCTCCCCCCCCCATAAGCTCATGGATTGAATGGCGAGAAGGGCGTGTCCTTGGTAACACGTATAACATCATACTAACGTTGATGTTCAGTTATGATCATGTCTGTGTTCTGATGAATCTCTGAAAATTTCACGTCATTCTGGCCAGCCGTGCGTGAGTAATAAATAAAACAGTTTTCAGCAATTCTTTCATAAACCACTATGTGGCGCTATATCTTTTGCCCAGTATTTTGTTGTCATTGTATCCGGGGTGGCACTATTTTCCTTCATGGAAAGTTTTGTGGACATCGGACAGTTTTTGCGCGAGTTACAGCTGGTTGAATTTGTAAGGGGAGGAGTCAAACTTCGCCATGGCGCCCTGGCCACGCCTTTTGAGATTTTGACTTAATTTATATAACTTTTAATGGCCAATGCCTATAGATGCCGCCATGCAAAAATGAGCTCAATTGGATCAGGTCCCTAGGACAAGTGCGTTCAAATGCGAGGTGTGACTTTTTTCCCGAATTGGAGGAGGGGCAACTTTGAGGCAAGATGGCGGTCTTCCTGTTGGTGGTGGGTATGGGCCACAATGATGTTTTTTGCATGTCTTGAGGTGATTGACACCTCACCCAAATTTGATGTGTCTACGGCAAAGTTTATGGTCTCCAGTCTCCTTAGACCTTATACGTTTGGCCCCACCCACAAAAATGAGGGGTGGGGGGGCACATATGTTTTTCAGTTTATCGAATTTTTTGCCGGGTCTGAGGGGTTTGCCCAAAAAAATCGCGTTTTGGTTAACGTTCAGATGGCAAAAAATGCGATCATTTAGGCAGAATAATAATAATTAAACCTGCAGGTAGGTGTAAACGGGCCTTCGCCCCCCGCGCGACCGCTGAACCTGCCGCCCGTCCTCCCTCGCTTTGAACACTACCTGCTGGCCATTTACTCCAATCGACTTCTTCCACGCAACATTAGGTGGAGGTGCCGTAGTCATTGTTCCCAAAAACAATGTCTCCAAACTTTCACTCATGTCCCTCTGCTGAAGTTCCTCCACTCTCATTTCAGGACAACACCTCACATCACCAGTAAATATACAGGGCACAGACATTGAGATGGTGACATCCTATAAGTACCTGGGTGTTCATCTGAACAATGAACTAGACTGGTCACACTATACTGACGCACTCTACAAGAAGGGACAGCGCAGGCTGTTCCTACTGAGGAGACTCAGGTCTTTTGGTGTACAAGGGGCGCTGCTGAAGACATTGTATGACACGGTGGTCTGCTGGGGCAGTGGCATTATGGCATCCAATAGGAAGAGACTGAACAAACAGATCAAGAAAGCTAGCTCTGTCCTGGGGTAGCGCGTTGTCCCAGTGGAGGAGATAGGAGAGAGAAGGACGGTGGCTAAACTGTCATCTCTGCTGGAGTCCGAGTTCCACCCTATGCAGGACATACTGAACGCACGGTGGAGTTCATTTAGCAGCAGACTACATCATCCTAGGTGCACAACCGTGAGGTTTCGCAGGTCCTTCCTCCCAACGGCTGTCAGACTGTACAACCTAAGTAGGGCTGCTCTTAGAGATAGCCTAAAGACGTGACAACCTAATAGTTTTGAATGCAAAAGACATACAATGGTCCCTTGCAGCATACAATTAGGAAAATACCGGTCGCTATGGAGGGTGAGAATATGTATGGGTACATAATCATACCATGTAGGATAACTAAGTAGACAATCAGTATGATTTGTGCAAAGATTTGTCCAAATCAGGCGAGAATTGTCTGAGCTGTAACTGTCATGTTTTGTTTTGCGAGAAAGCCACTGAAGCCAGTCGCCCTGGAAACAGTTCTGTACTATGTACATGTACTATCAATGAGCCCAAGTCTTTCCTTCATGTAATTTTGTTAAGCTGGTGAGAGAAATATTTAAAAAAACAGTCGTCAGTAATTCTTCCTTTAATCATTAGGGGGCGCTATGCCTTTTGTTTATTTTTTGTATATAGACGAGTTCGGGGAAGGGAGAATATTGATAGTATAAAATTTGTTGCAAATCGTACAAAGTTTGGCCATTTTACAAGGGTCTAATGTTGTTACCACTAGGAGGTGCTAAACTTTTGTTATTTTATATAGGAGTGTTCAGGGTGGGAATATTATCCATTGTCAAAAATTTGATGAAAATAAGACAAAGTTGGTCGAAGATACAACTTTCCAAAATTTCTTGGTGAGTAGTCAACCGTCGTCATGTTGCCATGGCAACACATCCCTGTAAGTTATGTGTTGTCCACCCATATTGTACTACACATGACAGTGACCTCAACATATGTTGAAAAATTTAGTCCTCCAAGACCTTCCCACCCCTCCCCATAAGCTCATGGATTGAATGGCGAGGAGGGCGTGTCCATGGTAATATGTATGATGTCATACTAATGTTGATGTTCAATTATGATCATCGCTGTGTTCTGATGAATCTCAGAAAATTTCACGTCATTCTGGCCAGCCGCGCATGAGTAATAAATAAAACAGTTTTCAGCAATTCTTTCATTAACCACTATGTGGCGCTATATCGGTTGTCAGGTGTTTTGAGGTCATTGCGTCCGGGGTGGCACTATTTTCCTTCATGTAAAGTTTTGTGGACATCGGACAAGTTTTGTCCGAGTTACAGGTGGTTGAATTTGTAAGGGGAGGAGTCAAACTTCGCCATGGCGCCCTGGCCACGCCTTTTGAGATTTTGACTTAATTTATATAACTTTTAATGGCCAATGCCTTTAGATGCCGCCATGCAAAAATGAGCTCAATTGGATCAGGTCCCTAGGACAAGTGCGTTCAAATGCGAGGTGTGACTTTTTTCCGAATTGGAGGTGGGGCGACTTTGAGGCAAGATGGCGGCCTTCCTGTTGGTGGTGGGTATGGGCCACAATGAGGTTTTTTGCATGTGTTGAGGTGATTGACACCTCACCCAAATTTGATGTGTCTACGGCAAAGTTTATGGTCTCCAGTCTCCATAGACCTTGTACATTTGACCCCACCCTCAAAAATGAGGGGTGGGGGGGCACATATCTTTTCCAGTTTATCGAATTTTTTGCCCGGTCAGAGGGGTTTGCCAAAAAAAATTGCGTTTTGGTTAACGTTCAGAGGGTGAAAAATGCGATCATTTAGGCAGAATAATAATAATAATAAACCTGCAAGCAGGTGTGAACGGTCCTTCGCCCCCCGCACGCCCACGGAACCCAGCGCCCATAGTCCCTCGCTGGCTGGGAAAATGTGCCGTCATCACTGCAACAGCTGCATACATAATAAAGTAAACCATTTGGCTCAGATCTTCCTGTGAGCAGTAAGTGGCATTATCCCTTTTGTCATGGCATGTCCATGGTAACATGTTTGATGTCATACTGACATTGATGTTCAGTTATGATCATGGCTGTGTTCTGATGAAACTCAGAAAATTTCCTGTCATTCTGGCCAGCTGAGCGTGAGTAATAAATAAAACAGTTTTCAGCAATTCTTTCGTTATCCACTATGTGGCGCTATATCTTTTGTCAGGTATTTTGATGTCATTGCGTCCGGGGTGGCACTTTTTTCCTTCATGGAAAGTTTTATGGCCATCGGACAAGTTTTGCCCGTCAGTAATTTTTCCTTTTATCATTAGGGGGCGCTATGAGTGTTGTTTATTATTTGTATATAGACGAGTTGGTGGAAGGGAGAATATTGATTGTATAAAATTTGTTGCAAATCATGCAAAGTATGTTCAATTTACAAGGGTCTAATGTTGTTACCACCAGGCGGTGCTAAAACTTTTCTTATTTTATATAGGAATGGTCAGGGTGGGATTATTATCCATTTTTGAAAATTTGGTGGAAATCAGAAAAGTTTGTCCAAGATACAACTTTCCAAAATTTTATGGCGTGTAGTCAACCATGGCAACACTTCCCTGTAAGTTATGTGTTGTCCACCCATATTGGACTGCATAAGACAGTGACCTCAACATATGTTGAAAAATTTAGACCTCCAAGACCTTCCCACCCCACCCCATAAGGTCAGGGGTTGAATGGCGAGAAGGGCGTGTCCATGGTAACATGTATGACGTCATACTAATGTTGATGTTTAGTTATGATCATGTCTGTGTTCTGATGAGTCTCTGAAAATTTCACGTCATTCTGGCCAGCCGTGCGTGAGTAATAAATGAAACAGTTTTCAGCAATTCTTCCGTTAGCCACTATGTAGCACTATATCTTTTGTCTGGTATTTTGATGTCATTGTATCCGGGGTGGCACTATTTTCCTTGATGGAAAGTTTTGTGGACATCAGAAAAAGTTTGTCCAAGATACAACTTTCCGAAATTTCATGGCGTGTAGTCAACCGTCGCCATGTTGCCATGGCAACACTTCCCTGTAAGTTATGTGTTGTCCACCCATATTGGACTGCATATGACAGTGACCTCAACATATGTTGAAAAATTTAGACCTCCAAGACCTTCCCACCCCGCCCCATAAGCTCATGGGTTGAATGGCGAGAAGGGCGTGTCCATCATAACATGTATGACGTCATACTAAAGTTGATGTTCAGTTATGATCATGTCTGTGTTCTGATGAATCTCTGAAAATTTGACGTCTTTCTAGACAGCCGTGCGTGAGTAATAAATAAAACAGTTTTCAGCAATTCTTTCGTTAGCCACTATGTGGCGCTATATCTTTTGTCCGGTATTTTGATGTCATTGTATCCGGGGTGGCACTATTTTCCTTGATGGAAAGTTTTGTGGACATCGGACAAGTTTTGTGGGAGTTACAGCTGGTTGAATTTGTAAGGGGAGGAGTCAAACTTCGCCATGGCGCCCTGGCCACGCCTTTTGAGATTTTGACTTAATTTATATAACTTTTAATGGTCAATGCCTATAGATGCCACCATGCAAAAATGAGCTCAATTGGAGCAGGTCCCTAGGACAAGTGCGTTCAAATGCGAGGTGTGACTTTTTTCCCGAATTGGAGGTGGGGCGACTTTGAGGCAAGATGGCGGCCTTCCTGTTGGCGGTGGGTATGGGCCACAATGATGTTTTTTGCATGGCTTGAGGTGATTCACACCTCACCCAAATTTGTTGTGTCTACAGCAAAGTTTATGGTCTTCTGTCTCCATAGACCTTGTACGTTTGACCCCACCCACAAAAATAAGGGGTGGGGGGGGCACATATTTTTTTCCAGTTTATTGAATTTTTTGCCCGGTCAGAGGGGTTTGCCAAAAAAAATCACGTTTTGGTTAACGTTCAGAGGGTGAAAAATGCGATCATTTAGGCAGAATAATAATTTAAAAAAAATAAAATAAAGAAACGTGAGCGGATACAATAGGGCTTTCGCCGACTGACGTTGTCAGTGGCTCAGGCCCTAATTAAACCTGCAGGCAGGTGTAAACGGGCCTTCGCCCCCCGCGCGACCGCGGAACCCGCCGCCCGTCCTCCCTCGGTTTGAACACTACCTGCTGGCCATTTACTCCAATTGACTTCTTCCACGCACATTAGGTGGAGGTGCCGTAGTCATTGTGCCCAAAAACAATGTCTCCAAACTTTCACTCATGTCCCTCTGCTGAAGTTCCTCCACTCTCATTTTTGTTTTACACAAAGCAACAAAATGCCCCTTTTTTCTGACATTTCTTGCAGTCTGAATTGGGAACAGGACATTCTTTAAATGAATTTCCATGTGCTTTCCAAGCACGGCAACAACATCCTGCAGGCCTGTGCAGACAAGGATTTTTACCTGAAACTCTCTGATGGGAGACTAGAACTCAAGCACAGTCCCAAGTACTTCAAGCAGGTACAAACGCAAATCTTTGTGACAGGCTCACCTTTCTGTGACTTTGTTGTGTGGACCACAAAAAGTTGTGTTGTTTTACGTGTCACACCAGATTCTGACCTGTGGGAGCAAACACTTTTACCAGTGGCGCAGAACTTTTTTTATAAAGCGTTCCTACCTGAGCTCTTTGCCCGTCACTTTACTGACTCTGACCCCACAACACAAGAGGAAAGCTGCAGCTGATAAACCCACCCAGAAGCCCAAAAGACGACGTCTAACTGCATTACAGCCAGGTCCCACACACAATCCCAGAAGACAGGCACAGAACACAGCAGAAGTGTGGTGGACTTGCAGGCAGCCAGAAGAGCTGGATGACATGGTTGCCTGTGATAACCAAAACTGAACTTCAGTGTTTCCATTTAGGATGTGGGGGACTCTGAAGCACCAAGCCCACAGCAGCCGTGGTTTTGTGACATGCGCATTAGAGTAGTGCTGTATCATGAGACAGTTATGCGCTATAACATGGTAGAACAATGATACATGTCGATCTTGCATGTCAATTTATATACTTGTATTGTGTCATGGTTATGGTTACACTTTTCCGTCTTTGAAATAAAGTGCTGGAGTTTGTAAGCCATTGTGTACTTTATTCCAAATATTGTTACAAAGCAAGCAAGTGTATTTATATAGCACATGTTGTCTGCTTATGTCAAAAAGGTGTGCAATATGTTCAAGAGGCAAATTAATCTGCAAATGTATGTTAGTTAAAAGGAGAATTTGAAATTGGGAATTTTTTCTGTCTTTGTTAGGCTGGGAAAAAATTGCATCAGCAGAGCCATTAAACTGAAAGATGGAAGCCCAGTGTAGTATTTCACCTTTGAGTCATTATCTTTGAGGAAATTGTCATCCAGAGTATTTCTGGAGAGCTCTCCCTTTAACTTTCTGTTCTCCTCTTGCAAGAGTAAAATTTCTTTAAGTCTACGGTGACACTTGCTGTAGTTCTGTAGCTCTTGTGCATTGTCCTCTGGAGCATCATCAGCCTGACAGATCTGTGCTGCTTCATCAGATGTCGTCTCCTCCATCTCAGCCAGAGGTGTAGTGTCATCTGCTGCTGATCAGGACAATAAACAACTGTAGTTAATATATGTTGTAATCAAAAGGAATCCCAAGACACATTTTAGAAAGAAAAACATAGGTAAAATAAAAAAAGACGACCTGAAGGAGCTACATTATCCATCTCAGTCACGTGGCCAATGATCTCGGAGGTCTGTGCTGGGAGGATCACTTGCATGCCCTGCTGATTCTTTTTGTCATAATCTTGTCCATCTGCATAAGCGGTTAAACCTGTCAGGAGTGGCAGCTGGAAGCTCTGCATGCCTAAGGTTTAGAGAAGGTGCCCAGTCAGGATCACAGTCTAGCATTTCATAAGCTGGTCTGCTGTTAAAGCAAAGGAAAAATTAAGAAAATACTTTGGAGTAGAACAAATTAAACCCGCTCACACAGGTGTGTGAACTTTTTCTAGCTACTCTGATATCGGAGTGTCTTTAGCTTAACTCTGTTTAGCTTAGCACTGCTGATGTAGGGTAAAAGTTATGACCAAGCAAGTCTTAACCACAACACAAGCAAGTTTTAACAACAGACGTACACCATAAATCATAACGTACCTTTATAAAAATGCTTTGAGCACACCACCATCGATACAGGTGCGTGTTTGAAAGTTATGTTGGGTCTTCTGACTGCTGCAATCCAGGCCAGGCGTCGCCTCTTCGTTACATCCGAAACGTGAGCTGTGCTGTTCTTCTTCCAGGCTGGAAAACGAAAAAAGCCTATTCCGTGGTTTATCTTTTCTCCACGGCGGTTGTGAGAACGACTATTACAGTTTACAACACAGCAAGACTTCCCCATGTCTGCTTTGTGTCGATGTCTCCAGCTTTTACGTGATCTCAGCGAACGGTTCCAAGCGTACCCAGAATGCACTTGGTGAATTCTATGGACACTACGTCATAATGGCCGAATCAATACTGTTTAAAACCTTTTTTTAAGTGTTGCAAATTGCGGTTTACGGAGTCTAAAATCTTGCAAATTGTGGTTTGACGATTATACAGATGTTACGCCATGATCAAAAAGTGGCCTGTAGTCTGTTGATGTCACATGCGGACTTCACTTCCCAGAATGCATTGTGTGTTTGTCACATGGGCATGCT
The DNA here is from genome assembly GCA_020510985.1 of Pholidichthys leucotaenia. Lineage (NCBI taxonomy): Eukaryota > Metazoa > Chordata > Actinopteri > Cichliformes > Pholidichthyidae > Pholidichthys > Pholidichthys leucotaenia. Next base: position 426,148,157 of record CM035842.1, on the reverse strand, counting down.
TGCGAACATAATGTTTAAAACATTTTTTTAATAAATTAAAAGTTGTTCAGAGTGGTAAATTTGTTAGCAGCAAACTAATGTGCTGAAGTCACAATTTAATAACAGGTGAGAATTTATGTGAAGAAGCACAACTAGCATATACTTTTAAGTGTGGACAGATTTCCAAACATTTCACAACCTAAACTATTGTCTGTCACATGGGCAGACTGTCAGAGGCTCAGGGACTGTTCAGGGTGGGACTATTATCCACTGTCAAATATTTAGTGAAAATCAGACAAAGATTGTCCAAGATACAACTTTCCGAAATGTCATGGCGTGTAGTCAAGCGTCACCATGTTGTCATGGCAACACTTCCCTGTAAGTTATGTGTTGTCCACCGATATTGGACTACATATGACAGTGACCTCTTTGCCAAACTTTCACTCATGTCTCACTGCTGAAGTTCCTCCACTCTCATTTTTGTTTTACACAAAGCAGCAAAATGCCCCTTTCTGACATTTCTTGCAGTCTGCATTGCGAGCAGGACATTCTTTAAATGAATTTCCATGTGCTTTTCCACACCTGCCCCATCTGGCAGGCACAGAACACAGCAGAAGTGTGGTGGACTTGAAGTCAGCCAGAAGAGCTGGATGACATGGTTGCCTGTGATAACCAAAACTGTGAAATTCAGTGGTTCTTTTTAGGATGTGGGGGACTCTGAAGCACCAACCCCACAGCAGTTTTGTGACGTGCGCATTAGAGTACTGCTGTAGCATGAGACAGTTATGCGCTATAACATGGTAGAACAATGATACATATTGATCATGCATGTCAGTTTATATTCTTGTATTGTGTCATGGTTATGGTTACAGTTTTGCATCTTTGAAATAAAGAGCTGCAGTTTGTAAGCCATTGTGTACTTTATTCCAAAAATTGTTACAAAGCAAGCAAGTGTATTTATATAGCACATTTTGTCTGCTTATGTCAAAAAGGTGTGCAATATGTTCAAGAGGCAAATTAATCCGTAAATGTATCTTAGTTAAAAGGAGAATTTGAAATTGGGAAATTTTAAGGACTGTTCAGGGTGGGACTATTATCCACTGTCAAATATTTAGTGAAAATCTGCAAAAGTTTGTCCAAGATACAACTTTCCAAAATTTCATGGCGTGTAGTCAACCGTCACCATGTTGCCAGTGCAACACTTCCCTGTAAATTATGTGTTGTCCACCTATATTGGACTACATATGACAGTGACCTCAACATATGTTGAAAAATTGAGACCTCCAAGACCTTCCCACCCCTCCCATAAGCTCACGGATTGAATGGTGAGGAGGGCGTGTCTATGTTAACACGTTTGATATTATACTATTGTTGATGTTCAGTTATTATCATGGCTGTGTTCTGATCAATATCTGCAAATTTCACGTCATTCTGGCCAGCCGTGCGTGAGTAATAAATAAAACAGTTTTCAGCAATTCTGTCGTTAACCACTATGTGGCGCTATATCTTTTGTCCGGTATTTTGATGTCATTGTGTCGGGGGTGGCACTATTTTCCTTCATGGAAAGTTTTGTGGACATCGGACAAGATTTGCCCGAGTTACAGGTGTTTGAAGTTGTAAGGGGAGTAGTCAAACTTCGCCATGGCACCATGGCAAAACTTCCTTATCATTTATGTGTTGTCCACCCATATTGAAGTATATGTGACAGTAACATAAACCTATGTTCCAAATTTCATGACTCCAGGACCTTCCCACCCCTCCCCATAAGCTCACGGATTGACTGGCGAGGAGGGCGTGTCCATGGTAACACGTTTGATGTCATACTAATATTGATATTCAGTTATGATCATGGCTGTGTTCTGATGAATCTCTGAAGATTTCACGTCATTCTGGCCAGCTGCGTGTGAGTAATAAATAAAACAGTTTTTAGCAATTCTTTCATTAACCACTATGTGGCGCTATATCTTTTGTCAGGTATTTTGATGTCATTGTGTCCGGGGTGGCACTATTTTCCTTCATGGAAAGTTTTGTGGACATCGGACAAGATTTGCCCGAGTTACAGGTGTTTGAAGTTGTAAGGGGAGGAGTCAAACTTCGCCATGGCGCCATGGCAACACTTCCTTATCAGTTATGTGTTGTCCACCCATATTGAAGTATATGTGACAGTAACCTAAGCCTATGTTCCAAATTTCATGACTCCAGAACGTTCCCACCCCTCCCCATAAGCTCACGAATTGACTGGCGAGGAGGGCATGTCCATGGTAACACGTTTGATGTCATACTAATGTTGATGTTCAGTTATTATCATGGCTGTGTTCTGATGAATCTCTGAAGATTTCACGTCATTCTGGCCAGCCGTGCGTGAGTAATAAATAAAACAGTTTTCAGCAATTCTGTCGTTAACCACTATGTGGCGCTATATCTTTTGTCCGGTATTTTGATGTCATTGTGTCCGGGGTGGCACTATTTTCCTTCATGGAAAGTTTTGTGGACATCGGACAAGATTTGCCCGAGTTACAGGTGTTTGAAGTTGTAAGGGGAGTAGTCAAACTTCGCCATGGCGCCATGGCAAAACTTCCTTATCATTTATGTGTTGTCCACCCATATTGAAGTATATGTGACAGTAACATAAACCTATGTTCCAAATTTCATGACTCCAGGACCTTCCCACCCCTCCCCATAAGCTCACGGATTGACTGGTGAGGAGGGCGTGTCCATGGTAACACGTTTGATGTCTCATTTTTTTTTTCTCTCGGCGCCACACAAGTCGGCTGCCTTTTGCAACAGCGGCTCGATTCCGAGTCTTTTTCCCTTCCTCTCTCTTTTGATCCGTCTTTTTTTTTCACCCCACTTATATCACGGACACACAGATCGTCCTAAATGTCTCCTGAGCCGGTGGACGGAGCCACTGTCTATAGCAGGATACGATACAGCAGAGAACAGCTGCTAGCATTCAACCGCCACCCGGTCCCATTGGAAAAACTCGACATACCGAGAGAACTGAGGCGAAAACGCCGCGGCTGCCGGGCTGGAGTAAGGCGGAGGACAAAAAATATAAGGTACAGACCCTCCCTTCCATCTGTTGTCATGGGAAATGTACGGTCGATACTGGGAAAGTTAGATGAGCTAGCGGCTATCTCCCGTTATGATAGCACATACCGGGAGTGCTCTCTCCTTTTGTTTACTGAGACGTGGCTAACTGAACTAGCAGCAGATGCTAACATTGAGCTGGAGGGTTTTCACATGATACGAGCTGACCGAACACCAGACAGTGGCAAGGCTAGGGGCGGTGGAGTGATAATGTATGTTAACAACAACTGGTGCAGACCGGGACATATCACTGTTAAACAACGACACTGCAGCAAAGACATTGAGTTGCTAGCTGTTAGCATGAGGCCTACATATCTCCCGAGAGAACACTCACACGTGATCTGCATTGTTGTTTATGCAAATCCGACGGCGAACGCTGGGACAGCACGTGACGTCATCCATTCAGTAACCAGCAGGCTGCAGACAGAACACCCAGATGCTCTTCTCCTCATCTCAGGCGATTTCAACCATGTTTCACTGTCTCCCATTCTACCCACGTTCACCCAGTATGTCACATGCCACACTAGAGACAATAAAACACTGGATTTATTCTACGCAAACACTAAGGAGGCGTACACCTCATCACAACTCCCCCCACTCGGGAGATCGGATCACAACTTGGTTCATCTCCGGCCGGTGTACAAACCCCTAGTGCACAGACAACCTCCGGCCATGCACACTGTGGAGTTATGGTCTGAGGAGACAATGGACACCCTAAAGGGCTGTTTTGAAGCCACCGCCTGGAAGCAGCTCTGCGATCCACATGGTGAGGACATCGATGGCCTCATTCACACCTTCACGGGCTACCTCAGCTTCTGTGTGGACAAATCCGTTCCCACCAAGACCATACGGCGTCACTCAAACAACAAACCCTGGATCAACCCTGAGATAAAAACACTTCTGAGAGAGAAGAAGAGGATCTTCAGGTCGGGGAACAGGGAGATGCTGAAGTCCGTACAGAGGGAGCTGAGGAGAAAGATCAGAGAAGGCAAGGACAGCTTCAGGAAGAAGATGGAGGACAAGCTGCAACAGAGCGACATCAGCGGGGTCTGGAGAAACCTCAAAACCATCTCGGGGCTCCAGAATACCTCCCCCCAGGCCACAGGGGGCAGGGAGTGGGCGAACAACCTGAATCTGTTTTTCAATAGATTTGACCAACCGCCCTCCCCCCTGACTGCACAACAACCACTGCTGCCTCTAAAGAAATCAAGTCCTGCTGCCCACTCCCCACTCCACCAACACCCCCCCACTCCCAACACACAGCCCCCCATCCTGACCCTGACCAGGACCCAGGTGAGGACGGAGCTGAGGAAGATCAAGGCGAGGAAGGCGCCGGGACCGGACGGCATCAGCGCAAAGCTCCTCAAGTCCTGTGCAGACCAGCTGTGTGGGATTGTGACGTATATCTTCAACATGAGCCTGAAACTGGGGAGGGTACCACTGCTGTGGAAAACATCTTGTGTGGTACCTGTACCAAAAACTTCCCACCCCAAGGACCTGAACAGCTACAGACCGGTGGCCTTGACGTCCCACTTGATGAAGACCCTGGAGAGACTGCTCCTTGCTCACCTCCGCCCCCTGGTGGAACCAGCGATGGATCCACTCCAGTTCGCCTACCAGCATGGCATTGGGGTGGAGGATGCGGTGATCTTCCTCCTTCACCGTTCTCTGTCCCACCTGGAGAAGCCCGGGAATATGGTGAGGATCATGTTCTTTGACTTCTCCAGTGCTTTCAACACCATCCAACCGATGATCCTGAAGGACAAGCTGCTGCGCGCAGGGGTGGACCAGCACCTGTCATCATGGATCCTGGACTACCTCACGAACCGGCCTCAGTTTGTGAGAACCCGGGACTGTGTGTCCGACACGATCATCAGTAGCACGGGGGCCCCCCAGGGAACGGTGCTGGCTCCCTTCCTGTTCACTCTTTATACTGCGGACTTCTCACACAACACAACACACTGCCATCTACAGAAGTTCTCTGATGACTCTGCGATCGTTGGCCTCATCTCCAATGGAGATGAAGCTGAGTACAGAGGGCTTATCCAGGACTTCGTGGACTGGTGCCATCGGAACTGCCTCCAGATCAACGCGAGGAAAACTAAGGAGCTGGTGGTGGACTGCCGCAGGCATGGGCAGCCCCTCACAGTACCAGTAAATATACAGGGAACAGACATCGAGATGGTGACATCCTATAAGTACCTGGGTATTCATCTGAACAATAAACTAGACTGGTCACACAATACTGATGCACTCTACAAGAAGGGACAGCGCAGGCTGTTCCTGCTGAGGAGACTCAGGTCTTTTGGTGTACAAGGGGCGCTGCTGAAGTCATTCTATGACACGGTGGTGGCATCAGCCATCACTTTTGGAGTGGTCTGCTGGGGCAGTGGCATTACTGCAGCCGATAGGAAGAGACTGAACAAACTGATTAAGAAAGCTAGCTCTGTCCTGGGGCAGCGCCTTGATCCGATGGAGGAGATAGGAGAGAGAAGGACGGTGGCTAAACTGTCATCTCTGCTGGAGTCCGAGTTCCACCCTATGCAGGACATACTGAATGCACTGAGGAGCTCATTTAGCAGCAGACTACATCATCCCAGGTGCACAACCGAGAGGTTTCGTAGGTCCTTCCTACCAACGGCTGTCAGACTGTACAACCTAAGCAGGGCTGCTCGCAGAGATAGCAAAAAGACGTAACAAACTAATAGTTTTTTGAATGCAAAAGATGCAATAGACTTACACAATGGTCCCCTCCGGCATACAACTAGGAACATACCGGTCGCTATGGAGGGTGAGAATATGTATGGGCACATAATCATACCATGTAGGATAACTAAGTAGACGGTTATGCTGTTTCATTCCATCTAGCAACAATGCTCTGCACTGTGTGTGTTTATATATTTGCATATTTATTCCATATTCCAATAACTACCTACAGCGATCGGATATACCTCCGGTGGATTACCCCTTTGATCGCTTTTATCCGGCCACTGTGAGTAAACTGACCAGCGATTCCAGCGCTTCCTTGTGATTCACTGATGTGCCCTACCTGAAGCGATTGCTAAGCTAACGCTAGTTAGCTTAATGCTGGCGCCAGCCATTCCACCTAACACCAGCCTGAATCAAAGCCCAGCTACGAGGCCCAGCGGAGATACTACCAGGCAGGCGGCTATTTGTTTGACGGGGCTCAGCAGAGATTTCACCCAGGCAGACGGCGGTAGGCGGCGGTGCCCAGCGGAGGACTTACCGTGACTGCAGCGGCGGTGTGCGACGAGACTACCCGAAGCGATTGCTAAGCTAACGCTAGTTAGCTTAATGCTGGCGCCAGTCATTCCACCTTACACCAGCCTGAATTGAAGCCCAGCTGCGAGGCCCAGCGGAGATACTACCAGGCAAGCGGCTATTTGTTGACGGGGCTCAGCAGAGATTTCACCCAGGCAGACGACAGTAGGTGGCGGTGCCTAGCGGAGGATTTACCGTGACCTCAGCGGTGCTCGGTGGCAGCGGCGGTGTGTGACGAGACTCGGTTGGAGGAGCGGGACGGGAGACCAGTTACGGCGACTATGAGCAACGAGACCAGCAACGGAAGGGGCTAGTTGGCTAGCTGAGGCCCAGCTGGATTCGAGGACGATCGGATCAGATTCTGGCGATATAAGCAGAATTTATTTTACTATCCACAGATTTTCCTTTTCCTTCTTTCCAAGAAAGACTGAAGATGGCTGCCACGGGATTAAAAAGTGGGCTGATGGGCACCACTAATAAGCATTCTCTACTTCTATACTTCCTCTTCGTTTTGTCTTTGTGTGTCTGGACCTGCAACAAGAAGGATTTTCCGACAAACTCAACCAAAGGTGAAGTTAAAAAGTTTTATCTGTATGGATTTGGGCTTGGACATCTCACCCTACACTCTATGTGGTCTTTAAAAGCCCTGAGCAAAAACTTCCAAATTAAGGCAAACATGGCTGTTAAGCAAAAATCACAATATGGCAGAGGATATACAGTTAAAGTTCTGTTAGTTCTGCTACTTCTGGCAGGAGATATTCACCTTAACCCTGGACCTGCCACTATTAAACAGCAGACCACTGGGTTAGCACAAAACCGAGCTGTACAAAAGCAAAAACAACATTTATTTTTCCAAACTGTTAATCATGCACGAGTTCTTTGGGACACCAAGGCTAAACCAAAGGGGATCCTCGGCGGTCATTTAAACATACGGAGCATAATCCCCAAAAGAGATGAGATTTCGGTGTTGCTGTTGGACTCAAATCTGGACTACCTTTGTCTCTCAGAAAGCTGGCTACACAGTAACATAGACACTAATATGATCGATATTGTGGGCTACCAGTGTTTTAGAAAAGACAGGCAGGTAGGGAGGGGAGGAGGTGTTTTAATTTACATCAAAGAGAAATATAAATGTCAACTGGTTGATTTGAATACTTCACTTGAATGTTTAGCTGTTAATGTATGTCTCTCTCCGGTAATGAATTTCAACATTGCAGTAGTGTACAACCCACCATCACACAACTCTTCCTTTTATAATGAATTAAGTGCTCTGGTTAAACAACTTGAGAAGAACAGAGAAACAATAATTCATGGTGACTTTAATATCAACTGGTCTGATAAAAAAGACAAACAAAAACTGAAAAGCCTCATGACTAAATTTAATTACCAGCAAATCATCAAAGGACCCACCAGGATAACCAAACAATCCAGAACACTTATTGACATGGTATTTACTAATAAACCAGAACGAATAACCAGAACCTATAATCTTGTAACTGGTCTCTCAGATCATAACATGGTTCTTGCTGTCAGGAAACTTACTAAAAAGCGACTACAGTATTTTGGGGGAGTCGATATTGACAAATCAAATTTTATTATCCCCAAATCAAAAAATGAGGAGTTTGAACATTACTTAGAGAATCAAAATTGGGAGCAGCTCATGGCAACATGTGAAGTAGATGATTGTTGTAATTTTATAACTGCAACAATCACAAAGTCTATAGAAAAATTTTCAAAGCAAATTAAAAGTAGACAACAGAAGATTAGCCTACCATGGTTAAATAATGAAATAAGAAAACTTATGAAGAGGCGAGACTATGCACTGAAAACATCACTAACCTCCAAACTACAAAATGATCACCTTGTGTACAAAAGTTTAAGAAATAAAGTGGTACATGAGCTGCGAAAATCAAAAATATCTTATTACAATAAACTGATAGATCATGCAAAGGGTAACAACAGTTCCCTATGGAGGCATTTAAATAACTTAACTAATAAAAAAAACGATCAGAAGGGGGTAAAGGAACTTAGAATCAATGGCAAGACCGTCAGTGACAAGGCTACTTTGGCAAATGAATTTAATTCACACTTTGTGGGCTCTGTGGAAGACTTAACAAAAATTTTTGTGCTGCCAAATGTGCTCAACAACACAAATTCCATACTTCCAACAGATACTTTTCACATCGATGAGGTAAATGAGAAGTTAATTGCTGGTATTGTTAAAACACTGTCAAACTCAAAAACTAATGATATCTACAATATGAGCACCTCCTTTCTCAAAATGCACAGCAAAATATTAATCAAACCACTGACTCATCTCATTAATCTCTCCATTAGGTCTAGTACATTTCCATCTGGCTGGAAAAAAGCTGTCGTCATACCAGTTCATAAATCAGGCAGTAAAGACGATATATGCAATTACCGCCCAATCTCTATCTTACCAGTCCTATCTAAGGTTCTTGAAAAAGTTGTAGCTACACAGCTGATAGACTACTTACAAGACAGTCAACTTCTTCATCCACATCAATTTGGTTTTAGACCAGGATACTCAACAGAAACAGCAAATTGTTGCCTTATTGAAAACGTCAAACAGTCCTTGGACAGGGGTAATGTGGTAGGAGCTGTTTTTCTAGATCTCAAAAAGGCTTTCGATACTGTAAACCACAGTTTGCTTTTATCCAAAATGGTATCTTTTAACTTCTCCCCAAATACATTAGAATGGTTTGCATCTTATCTCCAGAATAGAGAACAGTGTGTAAAAGTTCACCAGGATAAATCCTCATTTTTAAACAACCGCATGGGTATCCCACAAGGGTCCATTCTTGGTCCTTTACTTTTCAGCATTTTTATTAATGACTTGCCGTTACACTGCTCAGCTGCAACATGCCAACTTTATGCAGATGATGCAGTTATTTACACAGCTGCCAAGACTCCAGCACAGGCTGCAGATGTACTGTCTACAAGTATGGTTGATGTCCAAGAGTGGCTCCTCAAGAACCATCTATTGCTGAACCTTCAGAAAACAGTCTCAATGTGCTTTTCAATCAAAAAATGTAACCTGCAACATTTTAAAGTTAATATACATGATCATGACATCAGTTTAGCTACAGAATTCAAATACCTTGGCATTGTACTAGATCCTCAACTCAAATTTAATCTTCATATAAAGAAAATTTCAAAAACAGTAAAAAAAAATCTGAACTGCTTTAAATTAATTAGATATTACATACCTTACGAAGCAGCTGCACTGTATATGCATTCTATGGTTTTTTCTCATATATCATACTGTTTGACAGTCTGGGCTCAAGCAGCCCCTTCCACAATAAGACATATAGGTTCATTATATAATCAAACCCTAAAAATCTTGGACAAAAAGCCCATTAGGTGGCATCACTGTAATGTTTTAAAAAAATACAACCTATTGAGTTTTGAGAGCTTCATTGACCTCTGTCTTCTGAAATTAACGTTCAAATGTTTCCATAAATCAGCACCCGAGCCACTTGCTGGTTTCGTCCAAAGACAGGACAGCAGCAGAGCCACCAGGAGTTCTGTTAACAATAACTGTAAAATATTCCACCGCAGAACCACATTTGGACAAACAGCTTTCTCTATAAAGGGCAGTCACATCTGGAACACAATGCCAAATGAAATTAAAATAATAACGGACTTTAAAACATTCACTAAAAATGTTAAAAACTGGCTGAAAAATAAACAAGAATGTACTCATGTATGAATTATTTGTCTGCAAAGTGAGAGTGAATGAAGGGAAGGAATAAATGTGTTTGTTTATAGTGAGTGACGGAGGGAGGGAGGCCTGAAATAGGCAAATGTGAGTTATGTTATATGTGTTAAATGTGAGTCAGGCTGTTATATTTGTGTATTTCTAATATTTTATAATATATGTGTATTTATAATATTTATGTTAAATGTGAGTCAGGCTGTTATATTTGTGTATTTATAATATTTATAATATTTATAATTGTGTATTTATAATTTTTCTGCATTGATGTATGTGGTTATTGTGTATATTTTTTATCTTGATTCTTTTTTCTAAAGCCCATCCAGGGACAAGAGTTGCAAATTAGCTAATAGCTATACACTCTATGTGCAACACATCAGATTGATTGTCTTTGATTAATTGTCTATGTTTATTGCACTGTCCCTGTCAAATAAACTAATCTACTACTACTATCTAGCTACAATGCTCAGCACTGGGTGTTTATATATTTATATATCTACATATTATTCCATCTAGCTACATTGCTCCGCACTGTGTGTGTTTATATACTTGCATATTTATTCCACCTAGCTGCAATGCTCCGTACTGTGGGTGTTTATATATTTACATATTTATTCCATCTAGCTACAATGCTCTGCACTGTGTTCATATATTCATATATTTATTCCATCCAGCTACAATGCTCTGCACTGTGTGTCTGTGTGTGTGTGTATATATATATATTTTATAGTAATACGTACATATGTTTATTAGCTGCTCTTGCTTGCTTGTTTTTTTTTTTTTTTTTTGTTTTTTTTTCTTGCCTTCTGATTGTTGCTCTGAGTGTTGCTATCCCTGTGCTGTTGCAATCCTGGAATTTCCCCGTTGTGGGACTAATAAAGGCTTTTCTTATCTTATCTTATCTTATCTTATACTAACATTGATATTCAGTTATGATCATGGCTGTGTTCTGATGAATCTCTGAAAATTTCACGTCATTCTGGCCAGCTGCGTGTGAGTAATAAATAAAACAGTTTTTACCAATTCTTTCATTAACCACTATGTGGCACTATACCTTTGGTCAGATATTTTGATGTCATTGTGTCCGGGGTGGCACTATTTTCCTTCATGGAAAGTTTTGTGGACATCGGACAAGATTTGCCCGAGTTACAGGTGTTTGAAGTTGTAAGGGGAGGAGTCAAACTTCGCCATGGCGCCCTGGCCACGCCTTTTGAGATTTTGACTTAATTTATATAACTTTTAATGGCCAATGCCTGTAGATGCCCCCCTGTAAAAATGAGCTCAATTGGATCTGGTCCCTAGGACAAGTGCGTTAAAATGCGAGGTGTGACTTTTTTCCGAATTGGAGGTGGGGCGACTTTGAGGCAAGATGGCGGCCTTCCTGTTGGCGGTGGGTCTGGGCCACAGTGATGTTTTTTGCATGTCTTGAGGTGATTCACACCTCACCCAAATTTAATGTGTCTACGGCAAAGTTTATGGTCTCCAGTCTCCATAGACCTTGTACGTTTGACCCCACCCACAAAAATGAGGGGTGGGGGGGCACATATCTTTTCCACTTTATCGAATTTTTTGCCCGGTCAGAGGGGTATGCCAAAAAAAATTGTGTTTTGGTTAACGTTCAGAGGGTGAAAAATGCGATCATTTAGGCAGAATAATAATTAAAAAAAAAATAAACGCAAGCAGATACAATAGGGCTTTCGCCAACTGACGTTGTCAGTGGCTCAGGCCCTAATTAAACCTGCAGGCAGGCGTAAACGGGCCTTCGCCCCCCCGCGCGACCGCGGAATCCGCCGCCCGTCCTCCCTCGCTTTGAACAGTACCTGCTGGCCATTTACTCCAATCGACTTCTTCCACGCACATTAGGTGGAGGTGCTGTAGTCATTGTGCCCAAAAACAATGTCTCCAAACTTTCAGTCATGTCCCTCTGCTGAAGTTGCTCCACTCTCATTTCAGGACAACACCTCACATCACCAGTAAATATACAGGGAACAGACATTGAGATGGTGACATCCTATAAGTACCTGGGTGTTCATCTGAACAATGAACTAGACTGGTCACACTATACTGACGCACTCTACAAGAAGGGACAGCGCAGGCTGTTCCTACTGAGGAGACTCAGGTCTTTTGGTGTACAAGGGGCGCTGCTGAAGACATTGTATGACACGGTGGTCTGCTGTGGCAGTGGCATTATGGCAGCCGATAGGAAGAGACTGAACAAACAGATCAAGAAAGCTAGCTCTGTCCTGGTGTAGCGCGTTGTCCCAGTGGACGAGATAGGAGAGAGAAGGACGGTGGCTAAACTGTCATCTCTGCTGGAGTCCGAGTTCCACCCTATGCAGGACATACTGAACGCACGGTGGAGTTCATTTAGCAGCAGACTACATCATCCTAGGTGCACAACCGAGAGGTTTCGCAGGTCCTTCCTCCCAACGGCTGTCAGACTGTACAACCTAAGTAGGGCTGCTCTTAGAGATAGCCTAAAGACGTGACAACCTAATAGTTTTGAATGCAAAAGACATACAATGGTCCCCTCCAGCATACAATTAGGAAAATAGCGGTCGCTATGGAGGGTGAGAATATGTATGGGTACATAATCATACCATATAGGATAACTAAGTAGACGGTTGTGCTGTTTCATCCCATCTAGCAACAATGCTCTGCACTGTGTGTGTATATATTTACATATTTATTCCATCTAGCTACAATGCTCCGCACTGGGTGTTTATATATCTACATATTATTCCATCTAGCTACAATGCTCTGCACTGTGTGTGTTGAAGCATGCTGGTCGCCATGGAAACAGTTCTGTACTATCTACACGTACTGTCAATCAGCCCTAGTGATTCCTTCATGCATTTTTTTTTCTGCTAGTGAGAGAAAAAGAGAGAAAAAAATTTTCAGCAATTCTTCCTTTTAAAAATAGGGGCGCTAAAACTTTTGTTTGTTATTTTTATGTAGACTTGTTTGGTGCAGGACTAATATCAATCGTCGAAAATTTAGTGCAAATTGTTGCAAGTTTGCCCCATGTATAAATGTCCGTTATTGAAATGCAATGAGTGGGTTTCCATGGCAACTGTGCTTATCGCAGTACAAAACCAGCTCAGTATGAAAGAGATTTTGCAGAGAAGTTCAGGAGATGCGGTCTATCATGCAGTTTTTAGGTTTATTAGGGCAACAGGACTAATTTCAAGGATATAGGACAGTAATGCCATTTCGAATTGCAGTCCGTTCCAGAAGGTGGCGGTAATGCTCCTACAAGGCGTTTGCCAACCGCCATAAAACCTCAGAAGAAGACGACGTACGTCAGTCCTCACCCAACCAGCCTGTAAGTTGGTTTAAACGTAACATTTTGCATGTTAACCGTTAGATATAAGTGCTCCGTTTATTTTGTTATAAGTTGTGTGAGAAAACATTGCTAAATTTGTTACCCTTGAAATTAGCGTTTTAGCTAACGTTCGCGGCTAGCCCGTTAGCATTAGCATGTTTGATCTGAGCCAAGCACACCTGTAAGTTGGTTTAAACTTAACATTTTGCATGTTAACCGTTAGATATAAGTGCTACGTTTATTTTGTTATAAGTTGTGTGAGGAAAACATTGCTAAATTTGAAACTGAAATCTTCCTGTGGAATGCATACCTCCACCAAGGCTCTTATATCCTCACACACTTTTCCAACAATACTCCAAACCTACTGGATGAATTTGGATGAAATTTTCACCAGAAGTGGTTCTTGGCCTACACACAAACCATTACATTTTGGGGGTGATCCATGACTGCATACCTCTACCAAGGTTCAAACTTCTTGCAGTGATTTAGTAGGATTATGTAGAAACTACTGGATGGATTTTGCTGAAATTTTAACCAGAGATGGTCCTTGGCTTGCAGATGAATCCAATGAATAATTTAAATATTATTTTAATGTTTTTATTAAATATGTACTTTTTTGTTGTTGTTGTTGTTTTTTTTTTTTAATACAGGCACTTCCTCTCCCTCCATGTCCTCTCTGCTTCAATGCTGTGATTCCTGATGCGATGTATGTGCTTTTTCCATGGGAGAAGTCACATATGACCAACACAAAGAGGCGCTGCTTGCTACGGGCACATGACCATTGCAGTCATTGTTATTGTTTGGTTTTTGCTCTGCAAAATTATGGTCAAAAGTGTAAATTGTGATAATATTTTGGCTTTTTCCCCTTAAACAATGTGTTTCAAATTTATATTGAAACAGTAATTTTATTAAAATATAAAGAAAAATCATTCATAAAATGATCCACAAATTTATAATAGTCTCAAATGTACAGGAAAAGTCAATTTTACAAGAGGAAATTACAAATTTGAGGGAAATGGTTTCAAATGTAGATAGATTGACAAAGAAAAGTATAAAATGATAAGAAAATTGTTGTAAATTTTGGAGAACAACCTTCAAGATTGAAGTCATGAGTAATTTTAAGAGGACAACAGATTTCCACTGTTGTACAAGCTGTACATTGACTACATTACATCAAAGTGTCATATCTTCAGTGTTGTCCCATGAAAAGATATAATAAAATATTTATAAAAATGTGAGGGGTGTACTCACTTTTGTGAGATATTGTATATTGGAAGATGGTGAACTGTAATCTGTTTTTGTAGAAATATTTATGGAACTGTTTTTGAATGGATGATATGTCCAGTGGGAGGTGCTTGGTCATTAAAATGGGGTTGCTGTGAGGCTGAGGAGTCTGAACTTTGCTGCATCGTAGGTAACGAAATATTTATTGAACTGTTTTTGAATGAATGATATGTCCAGTGGGAGGTGCTTGGTCATTAAAATGGGGTTGCTGTGAGGCTGAGGAGTCTGAACTTTGCTGCATCGTAGGTAACGATTCTGCTGTTTGTAAATGAGACAGTGGCCTGTTTTCTCCCATTTTGAAGGAGTTGTTAGAGGACTCCATTTTAAAGAGACAAAGATCTTTAATATACTCTCAGACTCAGAGCAGCTGTTGGTCTCTTTGGATCTGCACATCACTGATTAGGTAAGTGTTACCATGGAGAAGGTTGACTCCTCGCCGTGAGACATCGGAAATATATAGCCGGAATTCATCGGAAATAAATATTCTCAATTTCTAGAGCTTAAAATATTCAGAGTTTAAAAGTTAATTTTAAAATTATTAACTTCTACATGAGAGAACATCATACAATTTTTGTTGTTGGGGGGGGCTTTGAGGTTTTAGGTCCATTTTTGTATCTGCAATTGTTCAACTACAGAGAGCTGCTTAGGCACTAGTGGGTGTGCAATTTGTGCCTCAAATGTGTTGCTGTTAGGTACATTAGGTCCATTTTTTTATATGCAATTGTGCAAGTACAGAGAGCCATTTAGTAAACAATTCAGAGTTTAAAAGTTAATTTTAAAATTATTAACTTCTACATGAGAGAACATCATAAAGTTTTTCTTGTTGGGGGGCTTTGAGGTTTTAGGTCCATTTTTTTATCTGCAATTGTTGAAATACAGAGAGCTGCTTAGGCACTAGTGGGTGTGCAATTTTTGCCTCAAATGTGTGGCTGTTAGGTACATATGTTCAAAAATGTATAAATCCTAAGACCGCTCAGACCCGGCAAAGAGTTCGATAAACAGGAAAAGATATGTTCCCCCCCAAACGTACACAAATTTTCAAGGTCTATGGAGACTGTAAACTTTGTCGTCGAGACATAAAATTTGAGTGCAAAAGATGTGCAAAAAATATCTCTTTGTGGGGTGCTTCGAGATTTTAATTAGGTCCATTTTTTTTTATCTGCAATTGTGCAACTACAGAGAGGCATTTAGTAAATAGTGGGTTAGCAATTCTTTCAGTAACCACTATGTGGCACTATATAGGTTTTCAGGTTATGATCATGGCTGTGGTCTGATGAATGTCAGAAAATTTCACATCATTCTGCCCAGCCGCACGTGAGTAATCGATAAAACAGTTTTCAGCAATTCTTTTGTTAACCACTATGTGGTGCTATATTTGTTGTCAGGTATTTTGATGACATTGCGTTTGGGGTGGAACTATTTTCCATTATGGAAGGAATGGTGCACATCAGAAAGGGTTTGCCCGACTTACAGGACTTTGAAGTTGTAAGGGGAGGAGTCAACATTCGCCATGGCACCATGGCAACACTTCCTTGTAAGTTATGTGTTGTCCACCCATATTGGACTATATGTGACAGTCACCTAAACCTATGTTCCAATTTTCATTACTCCAGGACGTTCCCACCCCTCCCCATAAGCTAACGGATTGAATGGCGAGGTGGGCGTGTCCATAGTAATATGTTAGATGTCAAACTAATGTTGATGTTCAGTTATGATCATGGCTGTGTTCTGATGAATCTCAGAAAATTTCACATCATTCTGCCCAGCTGCGTGTGATTAATAAATAAAACAGTTTTCAGCAATTCTTTTGTTAACCACTATGTGGCGCTATATCGGTTGTCAGGTATTTTGAGGTCATTGCGTTCGGGGTGGGACTATTTTCCTTCATGTAAAGTTTTGTGGACATCGGACAAGTTTTGGCTGAGTTACAGGTGGTTGAATTTGTAAGGGGAGGAGTCAAACTTCGCCATGGCGCCCTGGCCACGCCTTTTGAGATTTTGACTTAATTTATATAACTTTTAATGGCCAATGCCTATAGATGCCGCCATGCAAAAATAAGCTCAATTGGATCAGGTCGCTAGGACAAGTGCGTTCAAATACGAGGTGTGACTTTTTTCCGAATTGGAGGTGGGGCGACTTTGAGGCAAGATGGCGGCCTTCCTGTTGGCGGTGGGTATGGGCCACAATGATGTTTTTTGCATTTCTTGCATTGACACCTCACCCAAATTTGATGTGTCTACGGCAAAGTTTATGGTCTCCAGTCTCCATAGACCTTGTACGTTTGACCCCACCCTCAAAAATGAGGGGTGGGGGGGCACATATCTTTTCCAGTTTATCGAATTTTTTGCCCAGTCAGAGGGGTTTGCCAAAAAAAATCGCGTTTTGGTTAACATACAGAGGGTGAAAAATGCGATCATTTAGGCAGAATAATAATAATAATAATAAATAAACGTGAGCAATTACAATAGGGCTTTCGCCGACTGACGTTGTCAAAAATCGCGTTTTGGTTAACATACAGAGGGTGAAAAATGCGATCATTTAGGCAGAATAATAATAATAATAATAAATAAACGTGAGCAATTACAATAGGGCTTTCGCCGACTGACGTTGTCAGTGGCTCAGGCCCTAATTAAACCTGCAGGCAGGTGTAAACGGGCTTTCGCCCCCCGCACGACCGCGGAACCCGCCGCCCGTTCTCCCTCGCTTTGAACACTACCTGCTTGCCATTTACTCCAATCGACTTCTTCCACGCAGAATTAGGTGGAGGTGCCGTAGTCATTGTGCCCAAAAACAATGTCTCCAAACTTTCAGTCATGTCCCTCTGCTGAAGTTCCTCCACTCTCATTTTTGTTTTACACAAAGCAGCAAAATGCCCCTTTTTCTGACATTTCTTGCAGTCTGCATTGCGAGCAGGACATTCTTTAAATGAATTTCCATGTGCTTTTCCACACCTGCCACATCTGGCAGGCACAGAACACAGCAGAAGTGTGGTGGACTTGCAGGCAGCCAGAAGAGCTGGATGACATGGTTGCCTGTGATAGCCAAAACTGTGAAATTCAGTGGTTCCATTTAGGATGTGGGGGACTCTGAAGCACCAACCCCATAGCATCCGTGGTTTTGTGACGTGCGCATTAGAGTAGTGCTGTAGCATGAGACAGTTATGCGCTATAACATGGTAGAACAATGATACATATTGATCATGCATGTCAGTTTATATTCTTGTATTGTGTCATGGTTATGGTTACAGTTTTGCATCTTTGAAATAAAGAGCTGCAGTTTGTAAGCCATTCTTTACTCTATTCCAAAAATTGTTACAAAGCAAGGAAGTGTATTTATATAGCACATTTTGTCTGCTTATGTCAAAAAGGTGTGCAATATGTTCAAGAGGCAAATTAATCCGCAAATGTATCTTAGTTAAAAGGAGAATTTGAAATTGAGAAATTTTAGGGACTGTTCAGGGTGGGACTATTATCCACTGTCAAATATTTAGTGAAAATCAGAAAAAGTATGTCCAAGATACAACTTTCCGAAATTTCATGGCGTGTAGTCAACCGTCACCATGTTGCCAGGGCAACACTTCCCTGTAAGTTATGTGTTGTCCACCAATATAGGACAACATATGAAAGTGACCTCAACATATGTTGAAAAATTGAGACCTCCAAGACCTTCCCACCCCTCCCCATAAGCTTACGGATTGAATGGCGAGGAGGGCGTGTCTATGTTAACACGTTTGATGTTATACTATTGTTGATGTTCAGTTATTATCATGGCTGTGTTCTGATGAATCTCAGAAAATTTCACATCATTCTGCCCAGCTGCGCGTGAGTAATAAATAAAACAGTTTCCAGCAATTCTTTCGTTAACCACAATGTGGCGCTATATCTTTTGTCAGGTATTTTGAGGTCATTGCGTCTGCGGTGGCACTATTTTCCTTCATGGAAAGTTTTGTGGACATGGGACCATTTTTGGCTGAGTTACAGGTGGTTGAATTTGTAAGGGGAGGAGTCAAACTTCGCCATGGCGCCCTGGCCACGCCTTTTGAGATTTTGACTTAATTTATATAACTTTTAATGGCCAATGCCTGTAGATGCCCCCATGTAAAAATGAGCTCAATTGGATCAGGTCCCTAGGACAAGTGCGTTAAAATGTGAGGTGTGACTTTTTTCCGAATTGGAGGTGGGGCGACTTTGAGGCAAGATGGCGGCCTTCCTGTTGGCGGTGGGTATGGGCCACAATGATGTTTTTTGCATGTGTTGAGGTGATTCACACCTCACCCAAATTTGATGTGTCTACGGCAAAGTTTATGTTCTCCAGTCTCCATAGACCTTGTACGTTTGTCCCCACCCACAAAAATAAGGGGTGGGGGGGCCCATATGTTTTCCAGTTTATCGAATTTTTTGCCGGGTCTGAGGGGTTTGCCAAAAAAAAAAATCGCGTTTTGGTTAATGTTCAGAGCGTGAAAAATGCGATCATTTAGGCAGAATAATAATAATAATAATAATAATAGGGGCAGCACGGTGGCGCAGTGGTTAGCACAGTGGCAGCACAGCAAGAAGGTCATGGGATCGATTCCACCCTTGACCATCGTGGGTTCGATCCCACCCCCAGACCATCGGTGACCCTTCTGTGTGGAGTTTGCATGTTCTCCCCGTGTCTGCGTGGGTTTACTCCGGGCACTCCGGTTTCCTCCCACATGCCAAAAACATGCAAGTTAGGTTAATTGGCATCAAAACTGGGGATTCTAAATTGTCCTTAGGTATGGATGCGAGAGTGAATGGTTGTCTGTCTCTCTGTGTTGGCCCTGCGATGGACTGGCGATCTGTCCAGGGTGTACCCTGCCTCTCGCCCAAAGATGCTGGGATAGGCTCCAGCCCCCCCCGCGACCCGAAAGGATTAAGCGGTAGAAGATGGATGGATGGATGGATAATAATAATAAATTAAACCTGCAAGCAGGTGTAAACGGGTTCGCCCCCCCGCACGACCGTGGAACCCGGCGCCCATAGTCCCTCGCTGGCTGGGTAAAGGTGCCGTTATCACTGCAACGGCTGCATGCATAATAAAGTAAACCATTTGGCTCAGATCTTCCTGTGAGCAGTAAGTGGCATTATCCCTTTTGTCATGGCATGTCCATGGTAACATGATTGATGTCATACTAACATTGATCTTCAGTTATGTTCATGGCTGTGTTCTGATGAAACTCAGAAAATTTCACGTCATTCTGGCCAGCTGAGCGTGAGTAATAAATAAAACAGTTTTCAGCAATTCTTTCGTTTATCACTATGTGGCGCTATATCTTTTGTCAGGTATTTTGATGTCATTGCGTCCGGGGTGGCCCTATTTTCCTTCATGGAA
The DNA here is from genome assembly GCA_020510985.1 of Pholidichthys leucotaenia. Lineage (NCBI taxonomy): Eukaryota > Metazoa > Chordata > Actinopteri > Cichliformes > Pholidichthyidae > Pholidichthys > Pholidichthys leucotaenia. The sequence goes on along the minus strand of CM035842.1, from coordinate 426,128,106 downwards.
AGTTTTGTGGACATCGGACAAGTTTTGCCCGTCAGTAATTCTTCCTTTAATCATTAGGGGGCGCTATGAGTGTTGTTTATTATTTGTATATAGACGAGTTCGGGGAAGGGAGAATATTGATCGTATAAAATTTGTTGCAAATCGTGCAAAGTATGTCCAATTTACAAGAGTCTAATGTTGTTACCACTAGGCGGCGCTAAAACTTTTGTTATTTTATATAGGAATGTTCAGGGTGGGATTATTATCCATTTTTGAAAATTTGGTGGAAATCAGAAAAAGTTTGTCCAAGATACAACTTTCCGAAATTTCATGGCGTGTAGTCAACCGTCGCCATGTTGCCATGGCAACACTTCTCTGTAAGTTATGTGTTGTCCACCCATATTGGACTACATATGACAGTAACCTCAACATATGTTGAAAAATTTAGACCTCCAAGACCTTCCCACCCCTCCCCATAAGCTCATGGATTGAATGGCGAGAAGGGCGTGTCCATGGTAACACGTATGATGTCATACTAATGTTGATGTTGAGTTATGATCTTCTCTGTGTTCTGATGAATCTCAGAAAATTTCAGGTCATTCTGGCAAGCCGTGCACGAGTAATAAATAAAACAGTTTTCAGCAATTCTTTCATTTACCACTATGTGGCGCTATATCTTTTGTCAGGTATTTTGATGTCATTGCACACGGGGTGGCACTATTTTCCTTCATGAAAAGTTTTGTGGACATCGGACAAGTTTTGCCCGTCAGAAATTCTTCCTTTAATCATTAGGGGGCGCTATGAGTGTTGTTTATTATTTGTATATAGACGAGTTTGGGGAAGGGAGAATATTGATCATATAAAATTTGTTGCAAATCGTGCGAAGTATGTCCAATTTACAAATGTCTAATGTTGTTACCACTAGGCGGTGCTAAAACTTTTGTTATTTTATATACGAATGTTCAGGGTGGGATTATTATCCATTTTTGAAAATTTGGTGGAAATAAGAAAAAGTTTGTCCAAGATACAACTTTCCGAAATTTCATGGCGTGTAGTCAACCGTCGCCATGTTGCCATGGCAACACTTCCCTGTAAGTTATGTGTTGTCCACCCATATTGTACTACATATGACAGTGACCTCAACATATGTTGAAAAATTTAGACCTCCAAGACCTTCCCACCCCTCCCCATAAGCTCATGGATTGAATGGCGAGAAGGGCGTGTCCATGGTAACATGTATGATGTCATACTAATGTTGATGTTCAGTTATGATCATGTCTGTGTTCTGATGAATCTCTGAAAATTTCACGTCATTTTGGCCAGCTGTGCGTGAGTAATAAATAAAACAGTTTTCAGCAGTTCTTTCGTTAACCACTATGTGGCGCTATATCTTTTGTCCAGTATTTTGATGTCATTGTATCCGGGGTGGCACTATTTTCCTTCATGGAAAGTTTTGTGGACATTGGACAAGTTTTGCGCGAGTTACAGCTCGTTGAATTTGTAAGGCGAGGAGTCAAACTTCACCATGGCGCCCTGGCCACGCCTTTTGAGATTTTGACTTAATTTATATAACTTTTAATGGCCAGTGCCTATAGATGCCGCCATGCAAAAATAAGCTCAATTGGATCAGGTCCCTAGGACAAGTGCGTTCAAATGCGAGGTGTGACTTTTTTGCCGAATTGGAGGTGGGGCGACTTTGAGGCAAGATGGCGGCCTTCCTGTTGGTGGTGGTTATGGGCCACAATGATGTTTTTTGCATGTCTTGGGGTGATTCACACCTCACCCAAATTTGATTTGTCTACGGCAAAGTTTATGGTTTCCAGTCTCCATAGACCTTGCACGTTTGACCCCACTCACAAAAATGAGGGGTGGGGGGGGGGGACATATTTTTTTCCAGTTTATCGAATTTTTTGCCCGGTCAGAGGGGTTTGCCAAAAAAAATTGCGTTTTGGTTAACGTTCAGACGGTGAAAAATTCGATCATTTAGGCAGAATAATATAGAAAAAAAATAAACGCAAGCAGATACAATAGGGCTTTCGCCGACTGACGTTGTCAGTGGCTCAGGCCCTAATAAACATGAACAATTACAATAGGGCTTTCGCCGACTGACGTTGTCAGTGGCTCAGGCCCTAATAAATAAACGCAAGCGGATACAATAGGGCTTTCGCCCACTGACGTTGTCAGGCCTTCATTAGGGCCTGAGCCACTAATAATGCTTGAAACAAAATTACCTAAAAGTTGAATACAATCTGTACATAGCAATAATGAAAAACATACTGAGCGATAAATAGAAAAGACCAGCTTATACACACAGGGTTATTGCCACAAAATAACCTAAAATAACAACAACAACAAAAAAGATATCAGCAGTATGTGCGTGTTACATAAATCCGTTCAAAATATGTACTGCTGCTGGGAAAAAAACTATGATTAAACCTGGTAGTCCGGGTTTTATGGCATCTGTACCGCTTTCCCGAGGGGAGCAAGTGAAAGAAGTCATGGCCTGGATAAGCGCAGTCTTTAATGATGGCAGCAGCTCTGTTGAGGTACCGAGACCTGGAAATCTCTTCCAGAGAAGGGAGAGAACATCCAGTGATTTTTTGCACAGTCTCGATCACTCTCTGGAAGGCTTTGCGGTCTGCAGCTGAACAGCCCTCATACCAAACCGTGATGCCATATGACAAAATGCTCTCAATCGCAGAGCGATAAAATAAAACCATCAACTGTGCATTCAGGCCATTCTTGTTGAGGAGACTCAGAAAGTGTAGATGTTGTTGAGCCTTTTTTATCGTAGCTATGGTGTTAACTGCCCAGGTAAGGTTGTGAGAAATATGAACACCCAAAAACTTAAAAGCCTCCGCCCTCTCCACACGCTCCTTGCCTATATATAGAGGAGGCGGTTCACTGCTATGCTTCCTAAAATCAATAATGAGTTCTTTTGGGGTTTTTTGTATTCAATAGCAGATTATTATCTGAGCACCATCTCACCAGTTTCTGGACCTCATCTCTGTATGCGGACTCATCTCCTCCTGATATGAGCCCCACTACTGTTGTATCATCTGCAAACTTCACTATAATGTTTGTGGGATGAACAGGTATGCAGTCATATGTGTACAATGAATACAAAGTGGGGCTCAACACACAGCCCTGTGGCGAGCCTGTGTTATGCATGACCGTAGAGGAGGAATGGGGTCCGAGTCTAACAGTATGTGTTCTGTTTGTTAGGAAGTCCTTAATCCAGCTGCAAGTATGAGTAGGCAGACCAAGCTGAAGCAATTTGGTGATGAGATAATCAGATATTGTCAACACAAGCGCTAAATACAAGGAGATCAGGGAGCACGGAGTTAGCATTGATGGCTAACTAGCTAGCTCATTGTTTGAACACTAGCAACAACGTTGTTGCCTTTTCAAAAAGAATTTTCCACTGCTGGTATGAATAACGTAAAAGATGCATAATATCACATCATATCACATCACTCATCATCCTCTTTATCCTCATATCATGGCTTTCAACTGCTGGCTCTGTCTAGTTCCCTCTGGATTCTCTTATCAGCCGAAAGGCAGAGAAAACTGCTTGACCGAAGTGTTAATTTATGTGGGTCTGATTTCTGTGAAGCCATTCTATCATTGTTGTTTATATAGCTTGCTTGCTGGCTGGCTCATGGATGAATCTTTGCAAATGGTGGCTCGCAATTCTGTAAACTCAGCCTCAAACGCCCATCTCATGACGTTACGTCCAGACCAATCAGTGGCCTGCAGTGTTTTTACTTCACATTTTTGTGTCGGTATGGAATGGTTAGAACCATTCTCCAGCAGTTCTGAAAAATTGGGACAGTAACTGTTACAGTCCCTGATGGAAAAGCCTACAAAGCATAAAGTACCATACCGTACCAAACTGGGCCAAACTGACACTAGTGGAAAAGGGCCATAAGGTCCTGCTGTGAGAACACTGGGCCAGTTCTGTTGGCTGGGTTATCAGTTTTTGAAGCAATGGTTCTAATATGAAATTTTTATGAGCTGTTATGAGCTGCCATGTGTTGGACATGAGATAATTTTACTTACTACTGCTCTCAGAGACAATCCCAATGATGCCCTTTGACTGCAGCACTTGATGAGGTTGCTATGGTGTTATGAACAGCAAAGATCCTTTTGAGAGACCAAAAAAGAGTTTGTTTGGAACATAGATAGCTAAGGGACCCTGGCTTGTATAAATTGGATAAATTTTAAATAATAAACTTTCCTTTGAAAAAATTGTTGGATTTTAACAAATTCTTTAAGACTGCATGAAAGGGTGAAAGTGAAAGGAAATAAGCAAATATTGTGTGTTGGATACAAAGCTTTCAAAAACAAGTGCTCAGATTTTTTCAAATAGGACCATAAAGTAATGACTGAGATCATAGTCAGCATGATCTAGTCAACAATCAATAGACAATATGCACATGATGTCATCAAACAGGACTCATGACAGTTACAAAACACTGAGTGGCAAAAATGAGTGGCAGCATTAGGGATATGCAATAAAACACAAAAAATACACAGTTTTCAGTCACAGCAGTACACATAGTACCTGTTTGCATTGTGGAGAGCTAATCTTATTTTTCCAGCTTGTATTCACTGACAAAAAATAGATAAATACAGTAAATATTTGAAGGCTCAGAACCAGTTCTTCACTTATCTGTGCACTTACTCACAAATCATAACATTCAAATAAACGGTGTGATATTAACATGTGTACTCAGTGTACTCAGTGTACCTTTTGTACACTGAGTACAAAAGGTACTCAGTGTACTGCTGTGATTAAATATTTTGTTGATTTTAATGTTTTGTTGCATAAGAACTAAAGCTGCCACACATGATTGCCTCTCAGTGCTGGGTAACTATGGTGACTGCCCATAACTGCCAAGTGTTCTGTTCCAGCGCATCCCCTCTATAGTCTAAGGTTAATTTTGTCATCACAGCAGGGGGGAAATGGTCTCTGGTTCATGCTAAAAGCGCAGAGAGGAAGATCTAATTAGAGGTGTATTATAGGTGTAACATGTTATAATCCAGTCAGAAGTTCTTCTGCCCACAGAGGGGCATTTTTTCAGTGAACAGTGAGCATGATGGTGTGTTTACCTCAGAGGGAAGACAGGTTTTGTGCTGGCTAAAGGATAGGAGTGAAGACAAAATGCTTGCGGTAGTTTTAAGCCAGGTATGAAATACACTTGAAGTCCAGTCAGTTATTTTATTGAAGAGGATATGATTGAATAATTGAGTTGAACAATTCAGCTCAATTTACATTAATTTAGGTTTAATGTAGCACATGAGCATATCTATATTTTTCAGTGTAAACTTGCAACATTTTCTCATAAATTAGTGACTTTTTACTAAATTTATTTTTTTTTCTTTTAGGTTTGTTACTTTTTTAAGCAATTTAATTTTTTTCTGTTGTAAATTTCCAAATTTTCTCATAAATTTGTGACATTTTTCTCGTAATTCTGGGCCAAGTGTTACTTTTTATTTATTTTTATTTTATTTGTTTATTTGTCAGGGACAGTGGAATAAACATAGACAAAAAAGAAAATCTGATGTGTCGCACAGAGAGTGTATAGCATTAAGCTAGTTTACAACTCTTGTCCCTGGATGGGCTTTAGAGAAAAGAAACAGAGAAAAAGAGAAAAAGATGAAGAAAAAACAAAATGAAAACAGTATAAACATTATCCACATACATCAATGCAAACAAATTTATAAATACACAAACAAAATTATAAATACACAAAACTACTAAACTACTAAACTACTAAAACCTGCTCACCCACAATAAACCCATGTGGGACTCTGATGGGTTAAAGCGGGTAAACATTAGCTGTTTACTTGCAACGCAGGTGAAGTCCAAGGGCCATATTACAACAACGGGGTGGGTTGATCAGTTGTCAGTGACGCAAAATGTTTTTATGGACATTTTCAAGTTCATTTCCTTATCACAACAGCGTAAAAATGACCTTTCCACCAGCACATGATGCAAAGAGGCCGCTCTAATCAGTTAGAGATGTGTTTTGGATAATTCAATCCCAAGCGCTCCTTCCAATCCCTTTAATGGACAGAGGGACATTATCTAAAGTGAATTGTGATCATGATGGTTTAAGATGAGTTTTGCGCTTACCAAAGCCTGTGTCTGTGAGCCAAAATGCACGCAATAGTAATGCTGCTTGGTAATAAAGACACCGACAGTCATACTTGCCCCCACCACTCCACACTGTCTCTCAGCACTGGCTCCCCCCAGCGCTGCGTACTAAGCCCTCTACTGTACTCCCTGTACACCCTTGACTTTCTTAAGATAAGATAAGATAAGATAAGCCTTTATCAGTCCCACAATGGGGAAATTCCAGGATTGCAACAGCACAGGGATAGCAGCACTCAGAGCAATAATTAAGAAGATAAGAAAAATAAAAATAAGAGCAGTGAATATACATACGTACACAAATATATAAATATATATATATATATATATATATATATATATATATATATATATATATATACACAGTGCGGAGGATTGTAGCTAGATGGAATAAACAGCATAACTGTCTACTTAGTAATCCTACATAGTATGAATATGTACCCATACATATTGTCACCCTCTGTAGCAACTGATATTGTCCTAGTTGTATACTGGAGGGGACCATTTGTGTAAGTCTGTTGCGTCTTTTGCATTCAAGACTATTAGGTCGTCATGTTTTTTTGCTATCTCTGCAAGCAGCCCTGCTTAGGTTATACAGTCTGACAGCCGTAGGTAGGAAGGACCTACAAAACTTCTCGGTTGCGCACCTAGGATGATGTAGTCTACTGCTAAATGAGCTCCTCAGTGCGTTCAGTATGTCCTGCATAGGGTGGGACTCGGACTCCAGCAGAGATGACAGTTTAGCCACCATCCTTCTCTCTCCTATCTCCTCCACTGGGTCAAGGTGTTTCCCCAGGACAGAGCTAGCTTTCTTGATCAGTTTGTTCAGTCTCTTCCTATCGACTGCTGTAATGTCACTGCCCCAGCAGACCACTCAAAAAGTGATGGCTGATGCCACCACCGTGTCATAGAATATCTTCAGCAGTGCCCCTTGTACACCAAAAGACCTGAGCCTCCTAGGAAAGGAACAGCCTGCGTTGTCCCTTCTTGTAGGGTGAGTCGGTATTGTGTGACCAGTCTAGTTTATTGTTCAGATGAACACCCAGGATGTCACCATCTCAATGTCTGTTCCCTGTATGCTTACTGGTGCTGTGAGGGGTTGTCCTTGCCTGCAGCAGTCCACCACCAGTCCACAAAGTCCTGGATAAGTCCTCTGTACTCAGCTAAATCTTCGTTGGAGGCGAGGCCGATGATCGCAGAGTCATCAGAGAACTTCTGTAGATGGCAGTGTGTTGTGTTGTGTCTGCATAATAAAGGGTGAACAGGAAGGTAGCCAAAACCGTTCCCTGGGCAGTCCCCGTGCTACCAATGATCATGTCGGACACACAATCTTGGGTTCTCACAAACTGTGGCCGGTTAGTGAGGTAGTCCAGGATCCATGATGACAGGTGCTGGTCCACCCCTGTGCGCAGCATCTTGTCCCTCAGGATCATCGGTTGGATGGTGTTGAAAGCACTGGAGAAGTCAAAGAACATGATCCTCACCGCGTTCCCAGGCTTCTCCAGGCGGGACAGAGAACGGTGAAGGAGGAAGATCACTGCATCCTCCACCCCAATGCCATGCTGGTAGGCGAACTGGAGTGGATCCATCGCTGGTCCCACCAGGGGGCGGAGGTGAGCAAGGAGCAGTCTCTCCAGGGTCTTCATCATGTGAGACGGGCTGCACGGTGGCGCAGTGGTTAGCACTGCGGCAGCACAGTTTACCCTTGGCCGGGGGATTGTGGGGATCGTGGGATCGTGGGTTCGATCCCAGCCCCCGACCAACAGTGATCTGTGTGGAGTTTGCATGTTCTCCCCGTGTTGCGTGGGTTTACTCCGGGATTTCTCCGGTTTCCTCCCACATGCCAAAAACATGCATGTTGGGTTAATTGGCTGTTCTAAATTGTCCCTAGATATCTGTTTCCTATAGGCCCTTAGAATAGAGGGTTAGTATTAATGAAAGCGCTTTGAGTGGTCTTTGTGACTAGAAAAGCGCTATATAAGTGCAGGTTAGTTAGTTAGTTAGACTTCAGGGCCACCGGTCTGTAGCTGTTCAGGTCTTTGGAATGGGAAGTCTTTGGTACAGGTACCACACAGGATGTTTTCCACAACTGTGGTACCCTCCTCAGCTTCAGGCTCAGGTTGAAGATGAGCGCCACAATCCCACACAGCTGGTCTGCACAGGACTTGAGGAGCTTCACGCTGATGCCGTCCAGTCTCGAGGCCTTCCTCACCTTGATCTTCCTCGGCTCCATCCTCACCTCAGGGTCAGGTCAACCTGACCCTCAGGGTCAGGATGGGGGGCTATGTGCTGGGAGTGGGGGGGTGTTGGTGGAGTGGGGTGTGGACAGCAGGTCTCGATGACTTTAGAGGCAGCAGTGGTTGTTGTGCAGTCGTGGGGGGGGGGGGGGTGTTGGTCAATCCTATTAAAAAACTGGTTCAGATTGTTCGCCTACTCCCTGCCCCCCGTGGCCTGGGAGGAGGTATTCTGGAGCCCAGAGATGGTTTTAAGGTTTCTCCAGACCCCACCAATGTTGCTCTGTTGCAACTTGTCCTCCATCTTCTTCCTGAAGCTGTCCTTGCCTTCTCTGATCTTCCTCCTCAGCTCCCTCTGTACGGACTTCAGCATCTCCCTGTTCCCCGACCTGAAGATCCTCTTCTTCTCTCTCAGAAGTGTTTTTATATCAGGGTTGATCCAGGGTTTGTTGTTTGAGCAACACCGTATGATCTTGGTGGGTACGGTGTTGTCCACACAGAAGCTGATGTAGTCCGTGATGGTGTGAGTGAGGCCATCAATGTCCTCACCATGTGGATCGCAGAGCTGCTCTCAGGCAGTGGTTTCAAAACAGCCCTTTAGAGTGTCCATTGCCTCCTCAGACCATAACTTCACTGTGCGCATGACCGGAGGTTGTCTGTGTACTAGGGGTTTGTACACCGGCAGGAGATGGACCAAGTTGTGATCCGATCGCCCTAGTGGAGGGAGTGGTGATGAGGTGTACGCCTCCTTGGTATTTGCATGGAATAAGTCCAGTGTTTTATTGTTTCTAGTGTGGCATGCAACATACTAGGTGAACGTGGGTAGGATGGGGGACAGTGAAATATGGTTGAAATCAACGGAGATGAGGAGAAGAGAATCTGGGTGTTGTGTCAGCAGCCTGCCAGTTACTGAGTGGATGACGTCACGCACTGTCTCAGCGTTCGCCGTCGGATTTGAATAAACAACAATGCAGATCACGTGTGAGTATTCCCTTGGGAGATAGGTAGGCCGCATGCTAACAGCTAGCAACTCCATGTCTTTGTTGCAGTGTTGTTGTTTAACCGTGATATGTCCCGGTCTGCACAAGTTGTTATTGACATACATTATCACCCCCCCCGTCCTTTGCCTTCCCACTGGTGTCCGGTCTGCCTGTATTGCGTGGAAACCCTCCAGTTCGATGTTAGCATCTGTTGCTTGTTCTGTTAGCCACGTCTCGGTAAACAACATCAAACTACTCTCTCTGAAGACGCTCTCGTAGCGGGAGATAGCCGTTAGCGCGTCAGTCTTATTGAGTAGGGATCGCACATTCCCCATAATAACAGATGGGAGGATGGGTCTGTACCTTATATTCCTCGTCCGCCATCTTACTCCAGCTCGACATCCACGCCGTTTCCATCTTATTTCTCCCGGTATGTCAAGTTTTTGCGTTAGCATCGTGGGCCAGTTAAGTGCTAACAGCTGGTCTCTATTGTACTGCCTCCTGCAAGAAACAGTGGCTCCGTCTGCAGGCTCAGGAGACATCTGGGTGATCTACGTGTCTGGATGGAATAAAGGTGTCGCTGGACCAGAAAGATTAGCAAGAGAGCCAGATAGTAAATTGAAATAAGAAGAAATTGATCCGCTGTTGCAAAAAGGCAGCCTACTCGTGTGGCGCCGGAAGTTCTTCAAACCCAACCAACCATTGTCATCATGACATATGTGGACAATACCACCTTGGTTGGGTTCATCACTTACAACGATGAGAAGGCATACAGGGCGGAGGTAGAGAACCTACTGCTGTGGTGCCAAGCAAACAACCTGAAACTGAATGTCCAAATAAACAAAGAACTCATACTGGACTTCATGAAGAACAGACAAGACCTCCACCCCCACCTCCCATAAATTGTGACCACGTGGAAAACGTCACCGCCTTCAGGTTCCTGGGCACCCACATCTCCTCTGACCTCTCCTGGACTGTAAACACCAAAGCCCTGGTGAAGAAAGCCCAGCAGCGGCTGCACTTCCTCCGTGGCCTGAGGAAGAACAACCTGGACCAGAAGTTGCTGCTGGCCTTCTATCACTGCTCAGTGGAGAGCGTGCTCACCTACTGTCTGGGTGTGTGGTACGCTGGCTCCACAGCCAAGAACAGTATGGCTTTGCAGAGGGTCATCAACACCACTCCAAAAATTATCAGGGGCCCTCTGGCCTTCCTGAAAGACATCTCCAGATCCTCCTTTCTCAGAAGGATCAAGGCCATCACAGGATACCCCTCACAACCCGCCCACCACCTGTTTGGCCTGCTTCCCTCTGGACGACAGTTCAGATCAATTAGGTCCCATACCTCCAGACTGACAAACAGTTTCTTCCTCTGGGCCGTCCGAACTGCCAGCAGTCAGAGGACCCACCCCCCCTCCCTCCAAATGCTCACATGCTTAAAACTAAAGTTCTTTTAATTATCACAAAAACTCACCAGTCTTGACACTCTGCACTTTCATGTATACTGACCCATCCGTGAAATCACTACTGTGTCTTCGGCCTCTGTCGGTCTATGATGACCATGGAAGAGAATCCTAAATGTCTACTCTGCTGGAACAGCACCACCTGTGGCTTAACAGGCCGATGCGCGAATGGCAGTCCCTGTCACACAGGTCGCACTTGTGGGTGGTCTCCATGCTGCTGGGTCTGTGGCGGTTCTTCCTGCGGGTCCTTTTTTCATCTGCTGCAGCAGTCAGTCTCTCTTCACCCGCCTTGAGCTGTCTGGTCAGGGTGCCTCTCCATTTGGAGCGGTCCGTTGCAAGGTCCTCCCAGCGCTCTGTGTTGATCTCCAGGGCCTTCATGTCTCTCTTGCAGACGTCTCTAAAGCGCAGCTGTGGGCGGCCAATGTCTCTCCTGCCAGTCGCCAGTTCTCCGTAGAGGACGTCTTTGGGGATTCTGCCATCCTCCATACGGTGAACGTGGCCTAGCCAGCGGGAGCCTGCGCTGCCTGAGTAGAGTGAACATGGAGGGAAGGCCGGCACGGGACAGAACTTCTGTGTTGGGCACTTTGTCCTGCCAGGATATCTCCAGGATGTGGCGAATGCAGCACAAGTGGAAGGAGTTCAGTCTCTTTTCCTGCCGGGCGTATGTTGTCCACGTCTCACTCCCATAGAGCAGTGTGCTGATGACGCAGATGTTGTACACTGCCATCTTCGTCTTGACAGAGAGTTTGGGATTCTCCCACACTTGTGTGGTGAGGCAAGGGAGTGTGAAGGCTGATTTTCCAATCCCCTTGTCGATCTCTGTATCAAGGGAGAGGTTGTTGCTGATTGTGGACCCCAGGTGAACCGACTCACGACCTCCAGCTCATAGTCGTCGATGGTGATGATTGGTGGTGGTTCCGTGCCAAGACGTTAGTCTTCTTCAGGCTGATGGTAAGCCCGAAGTCCTTGCATGCCTGGGAGAAGCGGTCCATCAGGGTCTGAAGCTCCTGCTGTGTGTGGGTTGCGACTGCAGCGTCGTCTGCAAACAGCATGTCTCTGATTAGAGCCTCGCGTACTTTGGTTCTGGCTTTCAGGCGGGCGAGGTTGCAAAGCCTGCCATCAGATCTTGTGTGCAGGTAGATTCCCTCTGTTGCTGTGCTGAAGGCATGCCTCAGGAGCATAGCAAAGAAAATCCCAAAGAGGGTTGACGCAAGTACACAGCCCTGTTTCACTCTGCTGCGTATGTTGAATGGCTCTGAGACGTTGTCGTCGTGCTGCACTATCCCCTGCATGTTGGTGTGAAATGATTCGATGAGGCTTTGCAACTTTGGTGGGCATCCTATCTTTGGCAGGATCTTGAAAAGGCCCTCTCTGCTGACCAGATCAAACGCTTTGGTGAGGTCGATGAAGGCGACGTACAGGGACATGTTCTGTTCTCTGCATTTCTCCTGGAGTTGGCGGATGGAGAATATCATGTCTACCATCGATCGCTCAGCGCGGGAGCCACACTGAGACTCGGGGTAGACACGTTCGGCAAGCTTCTGTAGACGAACGAGAACAACTCGTGCGTAGACTTTGCCAACAGCGCTGAGGAGGGAGATGCCCCTGTAGTTGTTGCAGTCGCTTCTCTCCCCTGTTTTTGTAGAGAGTGATGACCTTGGTGTCCCTCATGTCCTGTGGTACGGCACCTTCCTTCCAGCACTGGCAGAGGACGTCATGCAATGGCAGCAGTAGGGCGGTCTTGCAGTGCTTGATCAGGTCAGGGGGTATGCCGTCGTTGCCGGGTGCCTTGGCAGCGGCCAAGCTATCAATGGCCTTGCTGAGTTCGTCGATGGTTGGCTCGGCGTCAAGTTCGTCCATGGATGGCAGGCAGTCGATGGCATCAAGGGCTGACGGTGTCACGGTGTTCTGTCTGGAGTAGAGGTCGGAGTAGTGTTCCACCCATCTCTCCATCTGCTTGTTCTTTTCTGTGATCATCTCCCCAGTGGAAGATTTGAGGGGGGCCGTCTTGCTCTGAGTCGGACCAAGTGCTTTCTTGATGTCATCGTACATACCACGGATGTTCCCTATTATGGCAGCGGTTTGAATGTCTTGGCTGAGCTGAGTCCAGTACTCACTGGCACAGCGCCGAGCAGTCTGCTGAACTTTGCTTCTTGCAGCCCTGAGAATCTGGAGATTCTTCTCATTTGGGTACTTCTTGTACTCAGCCAGTGCTGAGCGCTTGGCTTCAATGACGGGGGTCATCTCGGTCAACTTGGCATCAAACCAGTCCTGTGACTTCGAGGTCTTCCTCTCAAAGGTAGCCAAGGCTGTGCGGTGGATGGTGTTTCACAGCTCTTCCCACTTCTGCTTTGCAGATTCTCCTTCTTGTGGTACACCAAGTTCCTTCTCAAAGGTGGAGGCAAACTGCTCAACAAGTTCTGGTTGGGGCCCTCTTGCTGGTGTCAATCCGTGCCTTTCCTGGCTGTCTAGCATGATGGAATTTCTTCAGCTGCAGCTTGACCTTGCAAAACACCAATGAATGGTCTGTGTCACAATCTGCACTCTGGAACGAACGGGTGATTAGCACGTTCTTCAGTGAGGTGCGCCTGGTCAGGATCAAGTCAAGCTGGTGCCAGTGCTTTGAGCGCGGATGTCGCCAGGAAACCTTGTGTTTGGGCTTGGTCTTGAAGAACGAGTTTGTGATGCACAGATCATGATATGTGCAGAACTCGAGCAGCCGCTGTCCATTTTCGTTCATTCTGCCCACGCCAAAAGGTCCAAGACAGGAGGGCCAGGAGTCATGGTCAGCACCCACTCTGGCATTGAAGTCTCTAAGGAGAATGAGTTGTTCAGAGTTGGGGATGATCCTGACAGTTGTTGCAAGATTCTCGTAGAACTTGTCTTTTGCCTCTGGTGTGGCTGTCAGTGTTGGGGCATACACACTGACGAGGGTGACTGGGCCTTGAGTGGTGTTGAGGCAGAGGGTGAGGAGTCATTCAGAGCCACTGCTGCCCGGTTCCACCATCTTCAGCAAGGTGTTCTTCACTGCAAAGCCCACTCCGTGTTCCCTGTGTTCATCACTGCCCTTTCCCTGCCAGTAGAACGTGTAGTCCTTCTCTCTCAGTGTGCCTGCGTCAGCCAACCGTGTTTCCTGGAGAGTGGCGTTATCCACTCCCAGTCTCTTCAGCTCATTATTGATGATGGCAGTCTTCCTGGTGTCGTTGATGTCCTTGAGGTTAGCAGCGAGTCCTGTCATCATAGTGCGGACGTTCCAAGTTCCCAGTTTTAGAGTTGGTCTCTTTTGTTTTTTTGTCTTGCCTGGTGCGAAGGTTCTCAGCCTGCTGTTCGGACTTCTCCTCATCCCCATGCACCCAATGAGGAAAGCAAGTTGTGGCGGGACAACACCTTATTAGGGGTTTTCACGTGACGTCACAGGTCTGAGTCATGGCCGGCCGCCGCCATATTGGCGGTCAAGCGCTGGAGGTCTCTGTGCATGTGTCTATGTAAACAAACCAGTTCTACATGTGTTTTGGTGCCTGTCATCGCTGTTTTCTCGCCGTTATCATGCCGGACACGTGTTGTGCAGTTCACTGCTACAACAGGCGTGGACAAAAGGATCATGTGCACTTCTACAGGATCCCAAGCCAACCAGAAAGGAGAAACTTGTGGCTGGCTGCAATCAGCAGGAAAGACTGGGGGCCAACTGAGTACACTCGCTTGTGCAGTGAACACTTCATATCAGGTAGGTGCCTAAAATGTTTACTTGTGCACAATATCATTCAGATCTTCATGACCATTTTAAGTTATATGGAAAGCTGAATATAGACCAATATTGTGACTGTCATGTCACATTGTGACTGTCAACATGACAACAAACGTTCAATAGCTGACAGCTGTAGATGTGCAGTGTACTAACTGAAATGCAACTTTTTGGCCATTCAATGAATGGTCGGTAACGGTCGGTAACGGAGATACCTTGTCGCTTACTGACAGCTGCCTCTGTAGCGTAGAGCAGAGCACCAACATGGGAACACACCTCACCCAGACCAGCCATACACACACAGTGGGCCATCCTGACCATACACATCTCATTCTCTCTCACTCTGCAACTGCTGTTGACAGACACACACTCTGTGTCTCTTTGCTGGAGAGCCTCCGAGCCGCCCATTGGGCGAGCTTCGTGATGGCGGTATGATTTAATAAACCTGCTTAAAACCTTCACCAACGCTGCATTATTTCATGCCGCTGCACTGGTCCTGCACTTGTTTACTGGCATGTAAACAAGCCTGGCGGGCAATACGCTTGACCGCCAATATGGCGCACAGTGGGTGTCGCTAGGCGCGCGGGTCACGTGACTGAAACCCCTCAATTGGTTGGGGGCTGCCCAGCTTGAGGCAGGCGGTAGCTGTCCAAGAGATCCGATGATCCCTCCGTCGGGAACAACCCCTGGCGCCGCGCTCTACGCCAATTGAGCGGTGGCTTATAACCGGTAACTGTCATTCCCTGTGTTTTGTCTACGCCAAAGGCGAAGCTGGAGTGTCCTCTCCAGTGATCTGGTGTTCTACCTTCGAGCGTTGGGCGTTGGTAGGATTCAAGCCTGGGCAGGAAGATATGGAGGACAAGATGTTGCCCATGCAGCATGTCCCCCCTCTCCAGGTCACTGATGAATCCAAAGGAACAGCAGGGCTGCTACAGTTTGGCACCAGCGCCATCGCAGGAGCTGCCAGAACGATGTTGAGCACAACAGAGAACTGCCTTAGGGGCTCCGACTCCGGATTTTTCCTCAGGGTTGACTCCCGAAGCCTTTCCCATGACCGGGTGTGCCGCAAGGCAGCAGAGGTTTGAAATCAGGGTTTACCTTCCCCTTGATTGGCTACCTTCCCAGGTTGATGAGCCACCATCTACCCGAAGCATCTGGTTTTAAGGCGTCAGAGATCTGCCCTCGCCCCTTCTCCTATTAGTAAAAGCAGTTCCGTCAGGCTTAGAGACTAAACCACACGGGCAGGCTAGGAGTTGGACTTAGTTGTCAGAGGCTTTTCGAGACGCACGCCATAAGGAGCATTTTATGAGCACTGGGAGCTTAACCCCAGTGCCGCTCCTGGCTATGACAACCTTGGAACCACTACTGTGTATATTTTCCAAAATCCTTGGGCAATTTTACTCAATTGCATGTTTTGCACTCCGTACTCTGATGTACATAGTTCCATCCATGAAGCCACTACCATACTTGTGTAAATACCTATGGGCAATTTTTTTTTTTTTAATTTCAGTGGTATGTTTAATCGTATGTTCTGTAACTGTGTTTAATTCAAATTTTTCTCTCTTTATTGCGCAGTAGCCTGATGGAGCACCGGGAATTTTGTAGTACTTTACAACTGTACAAGGACAATAAAGCCTATTCTATTCTATTCTATTCTACTCTATTCTAAAGTGGTATGAAAAAAAATATGCTTGCCCCCCCTACCTGATTTTTCATTTTTTGTATGTATGTTTGTCACACTTAAATATTTAAGATTGACATAATGATGGGCTCAGGGAACACACACACAGGCTCGGGAAGATTTATGGCTTTTATTAGATATAGATATTTATATAGTGGCTGAGGAGAGGCGAGGAGGAGGAATTCCGCCGCCCTGGAGAGCCACCTGTGCACAGGGGAGAAGCTGGAGAGAAGGTAAGATGAACTGAGCAGCTTACGTGTTTGGAGAGCGATGCGCTGGTCGGTAATGAACCGGACGGGCGCTGGAGATTTGGGAGCGTTGTCAAGCAGATGACTAAAGGCCGAAGCAGAAGGCAGAGGGGTTTATATGGGCTGATGCTGATGAGGCGCAGGTGTACGCGCCGCTGGTGCTGATGACTGGCGAGAGCGAGGTGCAACAGTACTCCCCCCCCCCCCCCCGAGCAGCGCCTCCCGGCGCTGGCTTACCTGGGTGCGCCCGGTGGAACTCCGTGATGAGGTTTTTATCCAGCACCCAGGACGGGGGCACCCAGGATCTGTGCTCAGGGCCATACCCCTCCCAATCCACCAAGTATTGGAGACCGCGGCCACGGCGGCGGGCATCCAGGATTGCCATGACACCCCATGCCGGATCATCGTCGATCATCCTCTGAGGACGCCGGGTTCTGGGAGGAGGACAAAGAGGGTCAGACACCACAGGTTTGACGTGAAACGTTGGGCAGACCCGGAGGGAGGGGGGGAGAGCCAAACGCACAGCCACCGGATTGATTACCTTAGTAATAGGAAAGGGCCCGATGAAGCGCTGCGCCAGCTTCTTCCTCTCAGCCTTCAGTTTAATGTCTTTAGTGGACAACCAAACACATTGACCCACCTGATACTCGGGAGTGGCCCTCCTGTGGTGACTCGAGAATTGCACTCCGTTGTGCGTAAAAGTGCCTGGTGAGTCTTGGTCCAAATATGCCAGCAGCGCCTCAGATGAGCCTGAACAGATGGGACCACCACCTCACCCTCCTCCTCAGGGAACAAAGGCGGATGATACCCCAGGGACGCCCGGAAGGGGGACATACCGATGGCTGAGGATAAGGTGGAATTATGGGCGTACTCAACCCAGGGTAGGCAGGCGCTCCAAGAAGAGGGGCTAGAGGCGGTGACGCAGCGCAGGGCTGCCTCCAACTCCTGGTTAGTGCGCTCACACTGGCCGTTAGTTTGAGGGTGGTGGCCAGAGGACAAACTCACTGTGGCCCCCAGTGCGTTGCAGAAGGACTTCCACACTTTGGACACAAACTGAAGTCCCCGATCCGAGACGACATCTACCGGGATCCCATGCAACCTGACGACTTGTTGGATCAATAATTCGGCCGTCTCTCACGCCGAAGGGAGCCCATGGAGAGGCACGAAATGGGCCACCTTGGAGAACCGGTCGACGATGGTCAGGATGGTGTCATACAAGTTGGACTTGAGGAGACCGGTAACGAAGTCCAGAGCCACATGGGACCAAGGCCTCGCTGGGACCGGAAGTGGACGGAGGAGACCCGCTGGGGGGGGGAAGTGGAGGTCTTACCCGTTGCGCACTGGGGACAGGCACAGACGCAGTTGGTGACGTCACTCCTAAGGCCAGGCCACCAAAAGGACAGTTGGAGGAGCTCCACCAGCCGGGAGATACCAGGGTGACAAGCAAACTTGGATGTGTGAGCCCAGTGGATGACGTCGCCCCGGACTGACAATGGAACAAATAGTCTCCCGACCGGACCGCCTCCAGGATCAGGTTCCGCCTCCTGTGCCTTCCGGACCTTGGCCTTAATCCCCCATGAGACGGCCCCCACGAAGCACGAGGGGGGTAGGATGGTGTGTTCTCAATCCTCTGGGTCTTCAGGCTCGAACTGTCTGGAGAGCGCATCCGACTTACCATTCTTGGACCCGGGGCGGTAATTGATGGTGAACTTGAAGCAAGCGAAAAACAACGACCAACACGCCTGGCGGGCATTCCGTCCTCAGGTACTCCAAATTCTTGTGGTCGGTCCAGACCACAAACGGCAGGACTGCCCCCTCCAGCCAATGGCGCCATTCCTGAAGAGCTAGCTTCACCGCTAGGAGCGCCCTATCCCCGATGTCGTAATTCCATTCAGCAGGGGAGAGGCGTCGGGAGAAGAAAGCGCAGGGACGCACCTGCCCATCCGCAGGTGAGCGCTGGGAAAGCACTGCCCCCACCCCCGTGTCGGATGCGTCCACCTTGACCAGGCACTGGAGTGCCGGGTCCACCTGGGTGAAGACCCAGGAGGAAGCGAACTCCGTCTTCAGGATCTTGAAGGCCGATGCAGCATCCTCGGTCCACTGGAACGGCACCTTAGGAGAGGTGAGGCGGGTCAGGGGAGCGGCGATGGCGCCGAACTTCGGCACAAAGCGGCGGTAGAAGTTGGCGAAGCCAAGAAACTGTTGCACCTGCTTCCTGGAAGAAGGAGTGGGCCACTCCACCACTGCTTTGACCTTGGCTGGATCAGGGAGAACTTGACTGTGAGTGATGACGAAACCCAAAAAGGAGGTCTGGTTGATGTAAAACTCACACTTCTCCACCTTAACGTATAGCCTGGTCTCCAAAAGGCGCTGAAGGACCCACCTCACATGGACCTGATGCTCCTCTCTGGTCCGGGAGAAGATCAAGATATCATCCAGATATACGAACATGAAGACCCCCAGGAAATCCCAAAGAACGTCGTTGATAAGGCGTTGGAAGACGGCCGGAGAGTTGGTGAGCCCAAACGGCATGACCAGATATTCAAAATGGCCGCTGGGCATCCGAAACCCCGTCTTCCATTCATCACCCTCCCGGATCCGAAAGAGGTGGTACGCACTGCGCAGGTCCAGTTTGGTGAACCAGGTGGCCCCCTGGAGGGAGTTGAAGGTGAGTCCATCAGGGGCAGCGTTTACTTGTCCCTTATTGTGATGTCGTTGAGCGCCCAGAAGTTGGGACCCGTCCTTCTTGCCCACGAAGAAGAACCCGGCTCCAACTGGGGATGAGGATGGCCGAATGATGCCTGCGCTGAGCGACTCTTTAATATAAGTGTCCATGGCCTCATGCTCCGGGGCAGACAGGCTGTAAAGGTGGCCAGATGGTAATGGCGCCCCCGGGCGGAGGTTAATGGCGCAGCCGTAGGAGTGGTGGGGGCGGGAGAGACAGTGCTTTAGACTTAATGAAAACCGAGCCCAGGTCGTGGAACTCCAGGGGTACCAAGGAGAGGTCCAGAGGCGGCGAGTCAGGAGCTGGGAGCGGCAATGATGGAGCACAGGCAGCGGATTGAAGGCAGGAGCTCATGCAAAAGGTACTCCAGGAGAGGACGCTGCCAGACTGCCAGTCGAAGGTGGGGTTATGGAGCCACAGCCAGGGATAACCCAGGATGACCGGAGAAGCCGAGGTGGGTAGAACAACCAGGCTGAGATCCTCCCTATGGTTGCCGGAGATGATAACTGGGACTGGTTTGGTTCTGTGGGTGACTTTCACTAAAGGCGTGTGGGCGAGAGTGACCAAGTTTATATGGGCTGGCAGCACTTGGCAGGGGATGCCCAAGCGGGTTACCAGGCTTTGTGAAATAAAACTCTGTTCCACCCCCGAGTCCACCAGTGCGTGTGTGACATAACCCATGGAGTTATGACAGAATCTGACCGGGAGAAGGCACTTAGTGAGGGGATTTGAATGGGACGCATCCGCAAGGCCTCCTACAGTGACTCACGGATGTTCCCTTTTTGGCCGAATCAGGCAGTCCTCCACAGAGTGCTGGTCACCCCCGCAGTACATGCAGAGGCCCAACTCTCAGCAGCGCCGTCTTTCCGCTGGTGGCAGTCTAGCCTGATCGACCAGCATTGCCTCAGTGTCGTCGGCGGACCCCAGAGCGGGTAACACCAGGGGGCAAGACTGAGGGATCCGGGAGGAAGTTCCGCTCGAGCGGCAGGAAGCTCTCCGCTCGGCGGCCCGTTCCCTCAGTCTATTATCAAATTAATGGTAAGGGAGATTAGATCGGTTAACCGGTCCAGCATATCCCGGGAGGCCAGCTTGTCCTGTAAAGATGAATTTAGGCTGTGGACGAAGATGCTGCTGAGTGCAGCTTCGCCCCAACCAACTTCCGTCGCAACCACCCGGAAGTCGACAGCGTAGTCGGTGGCCGACCGGCTACCCTGGTGGAGGTTAAGCAGCCGGGTGGTTAGGACGTTATCTAGGTCCGAATGATCAAACACTTCCTTGAAATCATGCACGAATTGGGCATAGGTCAGGTTCGCATAGCTGGGCCTCGCCATGACGGCATAAGCCCAAGCTAGCGCTCGCCCTTCCAGAAGATTTGCTACATACCCAATTCGGCTATGATCTGAAGGAAAGTCCCCGGGAATGCGCTGAAACACCGACTCACACTGCAGGAGAAACCCGCGCGCCTCACCGAGTTTCCCGCTGAAGCGCGCGGGGGTAGGAATGGGAGTGAGTCGGGTCGGCGGTCTCGGGCTAGCTGAGTTAGCTGAGGAGGGAACCGAGGCTGGCCCACCGAAAGATGCCGGAGGGAAGACCTGCGGAGGATCCAGGCGATCCAATCGTTGGATAATTTGGGTAAGTTGATTGAGAATCACCTGTTGCTGATGAGCGATTAAATCCACCCGAGCCTCGAGGGTGGAAAGTCGACGTGCGAGCCCGCTGTCCGCTGAGCCACTTTGCTGGAGTCGTACTGACATAATGATGGGCTCAGGGAACACACACACAGGCTCGGGAAGATTTAAGGCTTTTATTACAAACAACAGGAGGTGTTTGAGTGCGTGAATGGAGGAGTGGATGTGGTGTGGGTGGACAGCGTGTGTCAAGGGCGGAACAGCTCGCCGTGCAGCCAGGTAACTCTGAGGACAGAGCAGAACAGGGAGTTAGCTATAGTCGCACGTCCCGTGGGAAAATAACCACAATGTACTGCTTACGTGCAGGCGAGAAGGTGGCTGGCGTTGGCGATGCAGCTGTAGCCTGGAGGACAGCGCGGCTGCGCGCTCTCGACGAGCTGATGAGAGAGTGGCTGAGGAGAGGCGAGGAGGAGGAATTCCTCCACCCTGGAGATCCACCTGTGCACAGGGGAGAAGCTGGAGAGAAGGTAAGATGAACTGAGCAGCTTACGTGTTTGGAGAGCGATGCGCTGGTCGGTAATGAACCGGACGGGCGCTGGAGATTTGGGAGCATTGTCAAGCAGATGACTCCAGGCCGAAGCAGTAGGCAGAGGGGTTTATATGGGCTGATGCTGATGAGGCGCAGGTGTACGCGCCGCTGGCGCTGATGACTGGCGAGAGCGCGGTGTAACAAAGATCATCAAACAAATTTAAATATTAGACAAAGATAACACAAGATGCAGTTTTTAAATGAAGGTGTTTATTATTAAGGGTAAAAAAATCCAAACCTACGTGGCCCTGTGTGAAAAAGTGATTGCTCCACAAACCTAACAACTGGTTGGGCCACCATTAGCAGCAGTAACTGCAATCAAGCTTTTTGGATGACTGAGAATGAGTCTTTTACAGAGCTGCGGAGGAATTTTGGCCCACTCATCTTTGCAGAATTGTTGTAATTCAAGCACATTGGAAGGTTTTTGAGCACGAACCAGTTTTTTAAGGTCATGCCACAGCAGCTCAATTGGATTCAGGTCAGGACTTTGACTTGGCCACTCCAAAGTCATCATTTTGTTTTTCTTAAGCCATTCAGAGGTGCACTTGCTGGTGCGTTTTGGAACATTGTCCTGCTACAGAACCGAATTGCGCTTCAGCTTTTGGTCATGAACAGATGGCCGGAAATTCTCTTTCAGGATTTTTTTGGTAGACTGGTAGATTTTTTTTGGTAGATTTTTTATGGTTCCATTTACCACAGAAAGTCTTCCAGGTTCTGAAGCAGAAAAACAGTCCCAGGCCATCACACTACCACAACCATGTTTTACTGTTGGTATGATGTTCCTTTTCTGAAATGCTGTGTTACTTTTACGCCAGATGTAATTGGACACACACCTTTCAAAAGGTTAAACTTTTTTCTCATCAGTCCACAGAGAATTTTCACAAAAGACTTGGGGATTATCAAGGTGTTTTCTGGATAAAATGAGACCGGCCATTATGTTTTTTGCTCAGCAGTAGGTTTGGTCTTAGAACTCTGCCATGCAGGCCATTTTTTGCCCAGTCTCTTTCTTATGGTGGAGTCATGAACACTGATCTTAAATGTGGCAAGTGATGCCTGCAGTTCTTTGGATGTTGCTGCAGGGTCTTTTGTGACCTCTTGGATGAGTCGTCACTGCCCTCTTGGGGTCATTTTGGTCCCCCGGCCACTCCTGGGGGTAGGGGTTTTGTAGATAATGGCTCTCACTGTGGTTTGCTGAAGTACCAAAGCTTTAGAAATGACTTTATAACTTTTTCAGACTAATCTATCTCAGTTACTTTTTGTCTCATTTTTTCTTTAATTTCTTTGGATCACAGCATGATGTCTAGGCTTTGAGGATCTTTTGGTCTGCTTCACTTTGTCAGGCAGGTCCTATTTAAGTATTTTTTTTTTGATTGAGAAACAGGTGTGGCAGTAATCAGGCCTGGGTGTGGCTTAAGAAATTGAACTCAGTTTTCCAAAGATGTGATAAACCAGTTTATGTTTTAACCGGGAGACAATCGTTTTTTTCACACAGGGCCATGTAGGTTTGGATTTTTTTTTTCCCCTTAATAATAAACACCTTCATTTAAAGAGAGGTATTTAATAGAATATAGTGTGATAAGGTACAGGAATTATTTATTTTATTTAATAGTGGGTGTGCGAGCGGAAAGTGTTAATCAGTCACCCCAACACTCACTGAATAAAATAGAAAAGCCCTCGTAAAAAGGGGGCACAAGTTCTAAAAGAACAAATTGTTGATTAATTAATTTCAATTAACTAATTTCTGTACCTTTAATGAATTCAGTCTCAAAATTTAGTGAGTTCTTTTACTGCTGTGATCCAGAAAAGCATTTATGTAAAAGGAAAATGCTTCATCTTCTCTTGTATATAAGTTTTTTTAAAATGAAACTCATTCAGGTTACATAACATGGCATTCAAATGATGGATAAACAGATTCAAATGATAACCAGTGTTCGATATTACATCAACTGTTAATGGATTCCTGAGCATAAAATCTATAGTTAAACCTTTGTGGAACCAAAAGGAAACCGGATTTTGTGTTTCAACTGTAATGCAATGGAAGGCTGAGGTATCTAACAAAATCAGAACACAACTTTATGGTGAAAAATCACAGAAGCTTATTATCTAAAAAGGAACTTCTGAATTAATCTACAAAATAAAAGGAGGTTACTTAAAAATTAATAAGAATGTTCCTTCAGTTTATAGCTTTGTCCTACGGCTGAGGGACTAATTGTACCATGAAATATTGGTTATGTTCAATAATAATTGACATTTAGGATATCTAGTTTAAACCCAGCAGATAGGAAAGTGGGAGTCTCACTAACGAACAGCCGGTTCCAGGTATTCAGCAATGGTCGGTGCCTGTAAGGTGGCACACAGGGGGAAAGCGACTGCTGGTCATCTTTCAGATGGTTCACAGCTGTGAGAAGTGTAGAATCGGCTGGGGGATCCCATGGGGTGTGCGACGAGGAGAAGGCAACAGAGTGAAGGCTGGCCCCGGAGCAGGCGTGACGTCCTTTGGCAACCAGTCCAAAATTTAGTATGTTCCCCAGCCCGCAGGATAAACTCAAAGGCTGAAGGAAAAATGTTTTAGTCAGTTTCATCCACAAGCTCCTGATTTCTTAACGTGGTCAGATGTGGGTGAGGCAGGAAAAGAAGGTCCAAAAATCCCTATCAGTTCACTTTAAAACAGGAAAATTGAAAATCCATTTTAACAGCAGGAAAAGTCAGAAAGTCAAAAAAACCGTTCAAATAGGAATAGAACGGGGACTTCCAGTCTGGACACCATGGTGATAGCAGCTTAACGCTGAAGCTCCCAGACCCCATCCGTGAAAATACCTTGAAAATCAGATTTAACGGATTTTTGGAAGAGTGAAAATCAAAAGAAAAAGTCATTATGCCTAAAGGAAAACAGAAGAGATCGACATTTGCCAGGCCAAGACGCACATCGGCCGGAGAATCTGACCTGGAGGACAACAACCACTCGGAAACAGAGTCGCAGAATGAGGCTAGCAACACGGTTAGCTTAAAAACGATATTTCAAAAATTAAGAGAATTTCGCCGAGAGTGTTGGGCCAAATTTTGTGAAATTAATGACGAAATAAAAAGGACAAAGAACAGAGTGGATTAGGCTGAGGACTGAATCATGGAAGCAGAGGAAAGAATAAAAGGACTGGAAGAAACCGTGCTGGAGTTACTCAAACGACAGACAAGACTGGAGGCTAAGCTAACCGACCAGGAAGGAAGACTAAGAAGGGACAACATAAGAATTCATGGTCTGAAAGAAGGATTCGAGGACGGTTTCACCACAATGGCTACATGCGTGGAAACCATACTGAGAGAGAAGTTGGAAATTTCCCAATCCACCGACTTGAAGATAGAAAGGGTGCACCGTTCATTAGCCCCAAGGCCGTCGGCGAAAGCGCCCCCACGATCGGTGGTGGTGAAGTTTTCCAACTTCAGAACAAAAGAAGAGGTTTTGAGACTGGCTTGGCAGAAAAAAGGATTTATGCACCAAGAAAGAAAAGTTTTTGTGGAGCACGACTACGCCCCGGAGGTCCTTAAAAAGCGTTGGGAATACAACAACACTAAAAAGGTACTAAGAGAGAAGAAACTGGGCTTTCAAACTCCATTTCCGGCAAAGCTACGGGTTTTTTATGGGGAAGAGACGTGTCTCTTCAACTCGGCGGGAGAAGCAACCAGAGATATGGCGAGAAGAGGGCTCCCGGTAATGGTGTATAAACCCGCAGCAGACCCGATCGAAAGAATCAAAGCTCAAACATGGTTCACACAGAGACCCTCAAAATCCACAGGCCAGCAGCGGGAAACCCAGCGCCAGGGCAATAAGGAAAAACTGAACGCTTTCAGGAGGGAATAAGATATTTTTAATCAATCTGCGCATCCAAACCTCCTCCTACAAGGTAACAAACATTAAAGGAGATGCAGAATCAGCAAGTATGAAGTGGTTAAACATTTCATGGAGCAGTCATAATATTAGAAACAAATAAGTCTTTAAAAAAAAACTTGTTAAAAGAGAAATGTGACAATGAACCACATGAACTCTCCACACTAACAAATACTGTATTAACGTGATTGTTTGCTGTGAGGGTGGTGGGAGGTTGCGCACAATTTCATAGGGAATAGGCATTAAAAAAAAAAAAAAATCATTACAAGTTCGGATTGGGATCTGGAATTCACATTAAAAACATGCGACAACTTACAGGGGTAAGAGAGGGCCCTCAACACGTAACAGAGTTTGAGGAATTTCTCTCAGAGCCAACACACCATCAAGGCTCTTCTAAGGTCGCTAAAAAGACCTCAGCTCAGGAAGATCTTTTGACAGTACAGTGATCCCTCGCTACTTCACCTTTCGCGCCCTCAGTGCATCGCGGATTTTTCAGAAATATTCATCAAAAATTCAAAATTGAGAAAAAATGGGCGGGCGCTAGCAGAAGGCAGGGAGACTACATTAGAACATCAGGTATCAACACGGAGAGCCAGCCAACTCAAACTCACCAAAAGCTCTCATTAACCTGTGCAGTAAATCATCTTCATCTTGAGTTATGTATCTTGTTATAAAAATAAAAGAGTTCTAAAAACATATTTATGTACACTTTATTTACATCTACGTATGTATGTACACTTACACACACACACACACGTATCATATGAGAGAGAGAGTGAGAGAATGAACGTACGTGTTATTTATGGGTGACGTCATTAGGGGTGACGCTACTTCGCGTTTTTTCACTTTTCGCAGTGGGTTCTGGAACCCATTAACCACGATAAGTGAGGGATCACTGTATTTTGTTTTAAAGTTTTATATACTATGTTCTTAATGTTTTTTTATGTTCTTAATGTTCTTTCAGTTTCTGAGTACCATAAAAGAGGGCCACTACACTGTTATACTAAATAAGACAACACAATGGAGAAACAGGGTGTAACCAAAATAATCTCATATAATGTAAAAGGGATCCTGAATCCAGTTAAAAGATCCAAGATTCTAGGCAAAATGAAAAAAGACAAAGCAGAAATAATATTTTTACAGGAAACCCACCTAACAGACTTGGAGCACACTAAACTTAATAGACAAGGGTTTAAACTGATCTCTTCATCTTCATATAAGTCAGGGAGGAGGAGGGGGGTAGCAACATTGATCTCAACCAAAATTACGTTTGAAAAAAATTCAGAACACAAAGAAAAAGAAGGGAGATTTAGCATGGTACTTGGTCAGCTAGAGGGAGAAGATATCACCCTGCTGAATGTATATGCACTTCCAGGGGCTAACTGGAAATTTTATAAAAATGTATTGACCTAATGATAATTAAAGCCCAAGGTTTAGTTATATGTGGTGGAGACTTCAATCTAAGACTGAATCCATACTGAGACGCATCAGGTAATTCTCCACATCAAAATAACACTCAAAGTAGAAAAACTCGGATGCTACTAAAATAAATGGGAATCTGTGACGTGTGGAGGGAATTCAACCTCAGTGTAAAAGATTATACATTTTACTCAGCACCACATTCATCATACTCAAGGACTGACTATTTTTTTTATGTTTAATAGAGACATTGGAAGAGTAAAAACATGTAAAATAGGACTGATGGACCTCTCTGACCACAGTCCGATCTATATGGACTGGACTTAAATATCCAAAAATACACAAATAATACATTTTCTTGGAGGTTAAATTCAAATGTGCTGAAAGGACCACTGAAAGATGAATTGAAATCAGATATTCTCAGATATTTGGAAGAAAATGATAATGGAGAAGTATCCTCTTTAATACTGTGGGACGCATGCAAAGCTTGTAATAAGGGGAAAGATTATCGCAAAACTGGCAATCCAAAAGAAAATAAGACAAGAAAAACTAATCACATTAGAGTCAGAACTTAAGAAACTAGAAAAAGAGCACAAAGACAACA